>PVIU01003018.1:0-155642 GCA_004026605.1 Ondatra zibethicus | reverse complement strand
CCTGCCTCTGCCTCCTGAACACATGGATTAAAGGCATGTGACTCCACCAACAGGCTGATAATTTGCTTTTAAATAAGCTTTCTGGGTGGATCTTCAACAGAGTGAAATTTAAGAAGCATTGAGTACTATTCAGGGTTATCTAGAACAGTGATTCTTTACCTTCCTAATGCTGTGATCTTTTAATGCAGTCCCTCACATTGTGGTGACCCCACCCACAAAATTATTTTCATTGCTACCTCTTAACTAATATTGCTACTATTATGAATTGTAATGTAATGATGTGTTTTTTCCAGGGATCTATGTGACCCATATGAAAGGGTTGTTTAACCCTCAATGGGGTCACAACCTACAAGTTGAGAACCACTGTTCTAGAGTAACAAAATTTATGAAATAGATCTGTCTGTCTATCTAAATGGGTAAGTGCATTTATTGAGCTACAGGCTCAACCTGGCTAATCCAACAATGGCTTGGTGTGAACTGAAGTCCAAGAATCCTGTAGTTGCTCAGTCCACAAGGCTGGATGTCTCAGCTGGTCTTCAGTATATTCTGGAAACCCAAAGAAGTAGGTCCTAATGCCAGTGAAGAAATGGATGTACTGCTGGTTGTGGTGGCGCATGCTGGTAGGATTTGCTGAAGGAGGCAGAGGCAGGAAGATCACGAATTCGAGGCCAGCCTGGGCTACACATTTAAAAAAAAAAAAAGAAAGAAATGGATGTACTAGCAATACAGTAATTCCAATAATAAAGGGATCTGTCTTCCTGCTTTAAGATACAGATTAAGTGCACATGTCTTCCAAACACAAAGGTCTGGAATAGAGGTGGATTTACCAGCTTCAAATAAAGCAAAAAGTCTCTCACAGGTTTACATTCCATTTTTGGATTGTAGCTCATCCCAGATGTAGTCAAGTTAACACCCAATAATAACCATCAGAAGTCTACCCCTTATCCACTTGATACACAATTATATCTTCTAATATCATGAGTAATTTCCAGATGAAAACAATAACAAGGTCATAATAATGCCTAAATATGACTATGTCACATGCAATTGCAAATGGCATTTATATTTTACCGGATCATAACTAGACCTAACATAATATAACCATCCCATGTAAAACTGTAAATGAATCATAAATTTAGAATGGGTGGCAATGTCCCTAGGAGGATATTCTCTTAGTATCTCAAACTTAAATAAAATAACCTCTGATATTTTCTTAATTGAAGTTGCAACACATGATAAAGAAACTGAAATAAAATGCAAATATCTATACAAATGCATTCTTAAGAAAACACAACAGAAATACTCATATCAACTATAATCCTCATTTCTCTAGCTGGGCACATGGTCATCGCTGGTGTTTATAACTACCTTCCTCTACTACCCATTATGTATTCTCCCCATCTTCAGCAAGAACCTCACAAGGTCTTGGCTCTTTTGGTGGAGGAGTGACCCACACCTTAATTTCTGACGGTTTGTGCCCTCTGCCATCCTGTCTGGATTAGACTGTTATCGTTTCCCATTGAAATAATCACAAGACACGGAAGAACAAAAAAGCACCCTAAAAAAATTCCTCCCTCCTTTCTTAGCCTGTTGCTTTAAGGACATTAGAAGCCCAAAGTGACCAAGCTTTTGGCTCCATGGAATGTTTGTTGTGGCTCCTGGCAGAAGTGTTCCTCCCTCTGGAACCAAAACTTCTAGGCCATTATAACTTAAGGTCATGGAAACAGAAAAAAAAATTTTTCCTAGTGAGTGGAACTGATCCCTCTTCTTACCCCTTAATTCCTTGACCCATGGATACTGGCTATGGGAGAAATCATATCATATATTGGACACTGATTCAAAGCATATACAACTTATTTTTGGAGAGCCCTGCTCCAGAACCCCAGGCTATTGCTGGCACTGTAACTGTGACTTCAAAAGACCATTCCATCTTCCTGTCAGGCCAGCTGCTTCAGGATGGTGAGGAACATGGCAAGACTAGTGGATTCCTTGATCATGGGCCCTCTCTTGTACTTTCCTGACTGTGAAATGAGCTTCTTGGTCAAAATCAATGCTGCGTGAAACACTATGGTGGTGAATAGGGCATTCTGTGTGTCCTTAGGTGGTGGCTTTGGCAGGAGCATTATATCAGGAAAGGCAAATCCATACCAGAATTAAGTATCTACTCGGATGAGAACAGAGCACTGTCCTTTCCATGGAGGAAGTGGGCCAGCGTAGTCAACCTGCTACCAGGTTATACACCAATATGACATTTTGTGGAAGAGACAGGTGATCAAGATCCTTTCAAACTAAGTTATGACACAGGGGCGTGAGAGCTAATACATCCTTGAGGTAAAACTGTAAAGGTATATGCCGACCTTGTTAACTGAAAGCGAATTGCTTATGGTGGTCCTCATGGGCATTTGCTAAGTCAATAGCCGCATACCACATACCAGTAGACATGTTAATCTGTTCGAATAAGGATACCACATTTGGTACAGCAGCTGCAACAGGAATCACATTCTGATTGATATTTTGATAGTCACCTGCCTTAGAGTTAAAGGGAAATGTAGTGGGAACTACCACCTCTGAGTCTTTCAAATCCTTGATGGTGCCATAAGTACCTACTTTACCTGGAGGGTCATTGCTATTGCCAGACTTTTGTCGGGAGGAATATGAATTTTGGAATTTGTAATTAGGAAAGTTTTCCAGGGATCCTATACTGATTTTGATTCACTATTTTTTTTGGCAGAAACAACTCTTAAGACTTTCATTTAGCTTTTTCAACCATAATAGTTCTTGCTCCACAAGTCAGGAAACCAATGGGAGAATTCTGCTAGCTTCTAAGTATATTTACCCCAACTATGCAATCTGGAATTGGGGGAAAGGATGAGTTCAGGGACCCCCTGATCCTACTATGAGTTAGACTTCAGCCAAAACTCCACTAATCACCTGACCTCCATAAGTACCTACTTTACCTGGAGGGTCATTGCTATTGCCAGACTTTTGTCGGGAGGAATATGAATTTTGGAATTTGGAATTAGGAAAGCAGTTGAATATTTTAAGTGGGGCTTAATGGGGTATACCAATAGGACCATGGAAGACAGCAGTGATGGGGTGATTAAAACTCTGGGGATTCTGCTCAAAATGTTTCAGAGGAGAAGAATGTTAATAAGTGCCCTAGAAATAATTCCTGTTATATTTTGGTGAATAATGTGGCTGTTTTCTGCCCTTTTCAAAAAATCTGCCTTGGCTAAATTGATGGGTAATGAATGGATTGACAGCTTTGGCAGAGATTTCCATACAGCCTAGTATTGACTGTGTTGTTTGGTTATTAGTGCCCACATTTATGTAAATCTATAATGAAAAAGAACATGTTGAGCAAGGAATAATACAAAATGTACAGTAGGAGGAGTAAAAGGGGCACCAGGAAGTATAAAGAGATTAAAGAAAAGCCTGATGTTAAGGAGAATAAAAGGAGTGGTAACTTCAGAACAAGAGTCCCCCCAGATAAGCATACAAATTGTGAAAAGGCATCAAAGAAAAACTTAGGGCAAAGCATGGTGGTGCACACCTTTAACCCCAGTACTTAGAAGGTAGAGGCTGGCAGATCTCTAAATTCATAGCCAGCCTGATCTTCAAAGCAAGTTCTAGGACAACAGTGGTTAGGGAGTGAAGGAAACCATCGAAAACAGAAAGCTGGTGAAGATGTTATTGAATGGGGGGACCATGTTCCAACTCCAGCAAGCAGCAGAGCTTCTCAGTTTTTACCATCGTCCTGACTTTCTTGGTAATCATAGAAAAAAAGAGTTATGGAGTTTGTCTTTGCAACTAAGGAAAGGTACTGAGACCAGGCTTGTGTCAGAGGTGTCACTGAATGGAGGCCCACGGAGGTCATTGCATGAAGCTGTGTGGGTGAAGCCTGGATTGCCTTGGAGACCCCAAGATATTGGAGATGCCAGAGCTGTGGGATACCTGCTGAGCAAAGCTGCCAGCAGAGATTGAAACCAGCCCAAGAGAAAGAAATATGTTGTAGTCAACAAAGCTAAAAGTATTTCGGGATCTAAGGAGAGCTTTGACATCAGACATGGAGATGCACAATTTAGAGATTTCCCTGCTGGTTTTCTGTCTTGCTTTGGTCCAGTATTTCTTCACTGTGTTCCCTCCCTTTTGGAGCAATAATGTATATCTTTTGCCATTTTATGTTAGAAGTATATCATTTACTTTCTCATTTTGATTTTACAGGAGATTACAGTTAAGAAATTGTCATGAGTCTCAGAGAAACTTTGTACTTTAAGCATTGTTGAGATTGTGATAGATTATGGGTAGGAACTTTTGGAGTTTTTACATAATCCAGTTTTGTATTCTGAAATGGATATAAGCCTCTTGGGACCAGGGAGTAGAATGTGGTGGCTTGAGTGAAAATGCCCCATAAGCTCATAGGGTGTTGCACTATTAGGATGAGTTGGAGTAGGTGTGGTCTTGTTGCAGGAAGTGGATCACTGGGGGTGAGGCTTGAGGTTTAAAATGCTCAAATCATGCCCAGGGTCACTTTCTCTTCCTGATGCCTGCTGTTCTGGATGTAGAACTCTGAGCTACCTCTCTAGCGCCATGTCTACCGGCATGCTGGCATGCTTCCTGCTATGACCATGGACTAAACGTCTGAACCTGTAAGCCATACCTAATTAAATTTTTTCCTTTATAAGAGTTGCCATGGACATGGAACCTCATCACAGCAAGAATCCCATAGCAAAGACACATTGATTTAAAAGCTATTATCATAAATTCTTGTCAAAATTGAAACTGGTTTAATAATTCTTTCAATTTTCCTGAAGTAGGCGTCTGATTAGTCTGCCCAACTTGGGGGCACAGTGTGAAGGTTTCCGTCTTAGTTAGGATTTCCATTGTGAAGAGATACCACAATCACAGGAATTCCTATAAAAGAAAATATTTGTTGGCATGGCTTACATTTTCAGAGGTTTAGTCCATTATCATCATGATGGAACATGGTGGCAAGTAGGTACATAGTGATGGAGAAATAACTGAAAGTCCTACATCTTGTAGGTAACAAAAAGTAAATTGAGACACTGGGTGGTATCTTGAGCATATATGAGACCTCAAAGCCTGCCTCTACAGTGACACACTTCTTCCAAAAAGCCATTTTCTTTCAAAGCACCACATTCTGTTCCCTGGCCCCCAAAGTTTCTAATAATATCATAACACAAAAATCCATTCAATCCAAATTCAAAAGTTCCCATAGTCCCATCTAACAGTCTCAAACGTATTTAAAACTCTAAAGTTCAAAGTCTTTTCTGAGATACATGCAATCTCTTAACTGTAATCCTCTGTACAATCAAAATGAAAAAGTAGATGATATAGTTATATCTTCACCAGTTTTCTGTTTTTGATGGTTTCCTTTACTGCCCAAGCTTGGCTATTCTGGAATTTCTTCTATAGACCAGGCTGCCCTCAAACTCATAGATCCACCTGCCTCTGCTTTCTGAGTGTTAGGATTAAAGGTGTGCACCACCACATCCACCTCTATAGCTTTTCTTTAGTTCCTTCAACAATCTGGAAACTTAACTGGGTGGAATCCTTCCCTGAGGTCACCACTCGCTTATTCCATTTCTAAATCTGTTTATCTCCTTGAACACAGAATTTAGCTGCATTTCATTTCTCTTCAAATTCTAAATGTATTTTTTCCTTGATCAGCTTGTTCCTTTTCATTATAACTCTTCATTAGAGTTAACAATAGTAACCACACAACAGACTCTGTACTAGGCTGTTTAGAAATTTCCTCTGCCAAAGGAATTAATCCAAAACTCTTCACTTTAGCATCAGGCAGACTCTTTGGATAAGGACAAAGAGCAGTCACATTATTCACCAAAATATCACAAGAATGCTCTCAAGGCCACTCAAGGCCACACACTAACATTCTTCTCCTCTGAAACCTCATAACCCAGGCACCTACAACTCAAAACACACTCAGCACAACTGTTTTCCATGATCCTATTAGGTTGGCCCATTAAGCACCACTTAAAACATTCAGCTGGTTTTCTAATCCACAGTACCAATGTTCATATTCCTTCAAACAGAAACACAGTCTAGCCTATAACAGCAATACCCAAATCCCTGATATCAAATTCTTTTTTTGTTGGGGTTTCTATTGCTGTGAAGAGATACCATGACCATAGCAGCTCATATAAAGGAAACATTTGTGATGGTGACTGACATTTTCAGAGATATAATCCATAGTCATCATGGTGGGAAATGCAGGCAGACATGGTGTTGGAGAAGTAACCAGGAGTCCTACATCTTGCATGCAACAAGTAATTAACTGAGACACTGGGTGGTATTTTGAACATATATGAGACCTCAAAGCTCACCTCCACAGTGACAAATTTTCTCCAAAAAGTCCACACCTCCTCCAGCAAGGCCACCCACTTTTGAGGGCCAATTTGTTTCAAACAACCAGCATCCTTTTTAGACATCCATGCCTCTTAACATGATTTGTCTATTTCTTTGTCACCTTCCCTTGGTCCCAGCAAGTATTGAAGAAAGTATCATTTATTGGCTAACTCCATTCCTTCAGATACAAACAAGGATTATTCTTTTAGCTTAAGAGATGTAAGACTCGGGCCCATTTACAGTGGATCAATGTCCCTTATCTGCATCTTCCTACTTGTTTCACACAGAACTGCGGAGTTTCTGTAATGAACAAAGCACTAATCAAATCATCAATGGGAATCTCAAGGTATGTAAGACTGGTCCCCAAAGGTGATTAGAAACAGCTGAATGCAACGAGGGAAACTGATATGCAAAGAGACACTTTTCTCATTGTTGAGTGATTCTAATGTGAGCAGGATACAGGATTAGAGGCACTTGAATAGCAGCATATGGGACAAAAAAGCGATTCTTAAATCTTTACACTGTAACCTAGAGCCGTACAAGACTTTCTCATGTCTGAAAACAAGAGGGACAGCCTGAAAAGGGGCCCAGTTTGTATGTTTTGCCAGGGATTCTTTTGTGCTACCAATGAAGAATATTTGAGCTGATTTCTAGGAGGTACCTCTTCTTTTTGACCATCATTTAGGTTTTCTATTTGTATAATAATCTAGAAGTGAAATGATAATGGGAATAGACTATTGAAAGAAAAACATACTGTTTGTCCATCAGTATGGCTAAACCTTTTTTAGCCTGGAAATCCAAATGAAGGAGGGGACCATACAGGTGGAAGGAGTTCCTGATTATCTGTGTGATGACCTCTATCTCTCTGTGCATATGTGTGTGTGTGTTACTATGGATTTTGAATTGAAGTACACATTATAAATATCTGTTTGTTATTTTGTATTTATCCACAGTTTTATTTTGGTAGAAGATGATGGTCCATTGCTTATGAGTAAACCCAGTAATATCAGGTTATATCTAGTCTTATGGAGTGCAAGAATATAGATGACTGTGAGCACATAAGATTTAAAGTACTAAATTTTCTGATCGAAAATTAGAAGGGTCCTTTAGAAAGAGCCAGAGGTTGACTCTTTGTAGACTTTAGGATGTGTTACTTGCAGACAAGTTTCACAGTATCCAGAGTTTCATAGGAGATAGTCTGAGGATTTAGTGTTGAAGAATGACTTTTATTATTCTTTAAGCACAGAGAATATTCTACTCGGCAATGTGAGCTAAAAGTGATTAAAAGATCAAGTGGATTAATGGTTTACAGACAGAGATATCCAGGGCAAATCTTGCTTTTCCATAATTGATGGTCGTTAAGAGGAAAATGATAATATGCCTAGCAAGTGCCTGACAAACTTTTAAAAAAATGGCCTCCACCTTCCCATGAGTCAAACTTTCTAAATGCCTTTCTTCTGAAATTATTATATCAAATCATGTTATTTTTGTTTGGAGATCTGTAAAAAGCTATGAAAAGACACATTTAATAAAACCTCTTTAGAGAAACCACAGTCAGCATTTCTAACAGAAGAACAATTGTGGGAGGGAAGATTCTTTTCAGAAAGACAAGAACAATGCCAAGTTTCTGATTTTCAAAGGACTTGCTTAAATGAGGCACAGAAATGAACAGAGGGAAAATATACCAAGAGTTGTGAAATTTTCTCAAGTTTCTCTTAAGACAAAAAAACTATATCCTAAGGTTTGACAAGATGGAGGGAGGGGAAGAGAGGAGAGAAGAAAGAAGGGAAAAAGGGACTCATTTCTTGGCCTGTATGCCAAAAACATCTCCTACCTCCTTGCCTCATTCTGGGTCAAGACCTTTGTTGTATATTTTCTACAAGCAATAGGCATCTTTACCTAGCTCATGGTAGGAAAAATGTCTACCATTTTGGTACTAAGATGATCTGCCCATTTAACCTACAGAATCAGCCAATCCTGCCCCATTTTAAGCCATGCCTTCTCCCTTTGTACCTGTCCTAGGCCCCATGGAGTTGCTTGTCTTATTTCTTGTGGGGCCTATGTTTGGGTTTTCTCAGCTCTGCGAGATTATGGACTACTCTCCAATCTGCTTTTCCTTTTGAAAAAATGTAGTTCTAAACTATTGCTGTGCTGGCTCCTACTCTCATTGTTCTTTCATACTTATCACTTCTCTTCCTTTAGTTCATGCTAAGGTCATAGGTAGAGAGAGACTCAGCAACATTTCTATATGTACCAAGGTTTACATACAGTCTTAAGGCAAAGATGAACATTTATAATGATTTCCCATGCTGTTTCCTAGTGCTAGCAATGCCATACTGTCCTCATATCTTTATGTGCAGTCAACAATGATCCAAATCACTATGAAAGCAGGCTCAAGTTTCTTTCCCTTATTTTCTGCCCCAATATCCCTTTGAGTCCACATAGGAAGGCTTGATGTCACTGTGCAGTTCCTAATCATACAACTGTCTGGCTGTTTTAAGCACATCCCAGAACCCAAGTTATTTTGCATCAAATTTCACCACATCGAGACATTGCCAGCCCTGCATGGCCTATTCCAAGTTCCATTCAATTTCTTTTTAGCCTCTCCTAAACAACAGTTTAGAAATCTTGTTGTTTAGCCTAAAGTACAATCTCCATTGCAAAAGACAGTGGAAAAGTACAAAGGGTGGAAATGATGACTGATATAGTTGAAGCGATATGATGGCAGTGAGAAAATACAGCTGTTTTTGTTCTGATCTGGGAATTCAGCCTTCCCCTCCTCCACAGTTTGGTTTTCCTATTCATCCTCCTCCTTCATTTTGTTTATCATGAAAACCAGAGTTTACAGCATTCCACTGCAGGGCATACACTCTGTTACTATTTAGAGACCCAAAAGGATATTCATTATATCCAACATAATTTGCTTCTGGCTTAATTTAATACTATTTTATTTCACCCTATTCACCATGAAAGAAAGGAAATCATAGCCAATTTTAATTTTTTGGAATTCCTCCATACACTTGAAAAAAGAGATTTAGCCACTCAATGTTTTCCTCATCTAGTCTAAACAACCCTAAGAAAATCTTCAGAAATGATTTTAGACTGTGTTTAAGAAAAATATGTCTCTCAGTATAACTTGGTCTGGTTGATGCTTTCACAATCTTTCATGGTTTTCTGGATATGCTTTTTCCCCTTCATGTCTTTGTTTTAAGTTAGAATATTGTTGAATCATACTTGAAAATATTCATAATGGGCACTACTTACACTCAAACATGAGGATCTTAAAAACTACTTTCCTCAAAAAAGGCTAAAAGACAGTACTCAAAAGTAAGCCCTGAATGTCTTTGATCTTATGAAAGCAAAAACATTGTTCTCTCAGGCTCTTCTTTCTTGTGGCAGTATGGACAGTAGGCTGTGTAGAGTTTCTTTCTGTGGACACTGCCTGGAAGCACGTAGCCTTATGTGTGCCTCTGAAATTACAGTTAAGTAAAGAATTGGTACTCTAAAGCTTTCCTCAACACTGGTTAAGAACACTGTGTTGGGAAATATATGAAAGATAAGAAATGATAGTTATATAGCAAAATGGCTTTCCTTAAGTTTCTTATAACTTCTCTTTATAGTAAGGAACTGTCAGGCCACATAATTACTAACAGTTATGCATGGTATTTTAATATTAGCAACCTTCACATTTAAGACATGCCAACCGAAAAGAGGACTGACATCACATGAAATAGTAATTCATAGGCATCAAATCTTGAAAACAGAACCAGGTATTTCATCATCTTTAATATGTGGAATATAACCTTTAACATGTGGAAATGGCTGCTGGCTAGTTGTATGTATCCAAAATCCCCTTCTCCATTCCAGTAAGAAAGGCTTTTCCAATGGAGATAAAAGCTCATGGAATTTGGAGGGAGTGGTCTCCTCTCCCTCTACCATGCCCAACCATCATAAAGGAATAGATAAACGGTAAATCATCTGAGTGTTACAGGCTACTAACCCCAGTTATTCATTTCATTGTTAATTCTAGGACTGCCTCATTAGTGCCAGTTAAGGAATAATCTCTTTACTGCCAGAAATCCCTACTATGTAAAAGAGGAGGAGTTCTTAGGTTGATAAATAACGCAACACCCTTTTTAAAAGATTTATTAATTCCCCAAGTCACTTTGATTTAAAATTTTGTTATCATTAAGATTCTTAATTAACAAGATTGCCTAGTTCAAGTAACTCCATTTAATACCAAAGAAAACATCTACTCTATTTGAGAGAGAGAGAGAGAGAGAAAGAGAGAGAGAGAGAGAGAGAGAGAGGGAGAGAGAGAGATGAAATGTCCAAGTACCTTGCACATGCATAATTGGTTATGGCAGGGCCAGCTAGGCTTGATGTGGAACTCGATTAGCATTTTCTTTGACTCTTTGTATCAAGCCTCTGGAGGGAGATAGGGCTAGTGACACAGGGCTAAGCATCCCAGCACAAAGTTCACAGCCTCTTTACTTAGAATCTGCATACTAGGGGTGGGGTAAATTTTTAGAATTTTTAAAAATTATGTGCATTCATATCTGTCTTTTGATGGTATGTGCATGTGTGCACAGCTGCCAACAGAGGCAAGAAGATGGCATCAGATACCCTGAAGCTGGAGTTCTGGGCTATTTGTGAGCTGCTGGGGTACTGGAAACCAAACTAGAAACCAAGAACAGTAGGTGCAGAGCAACTATCCAATTCTGCAGATAAAGTACTTTGATGATTCTGCTGTGTAATTCCAATTAGTTCTAGCATGCCTAAGTGGTGTAGGTACTCCTTCTGTTTGTGTGTTGCTTTCATTGGTTAATGAATAATGAAACTGCCTTGGCCTATTGATAGGGCAGAACTTAGGTAGGTGGGGAAGACAGAACTGAATGTTGGGAGAAAGAAAGGCGGAGCAGGAGAGAGCCACTATGGAGCCGCCAGAATCAGACATGTTGAATCTTTACTGGTAAGCCACTGCCACATGGTGATACACAGATTAATAGAAATGGGTTAAATTGAGATGTAAGAACTAACCAGTAAGAAACTAGAGCTAATGGGCCAAGCAGTGATTTAATTGATACAGTTTCTGTGTGGTTATTTTGGGGCTAAGCTGGGATGAACAAGTGGCCTCCTTGCAACAAATGGTGCCCACATGGACAACGGCATCCACATAAAGCCCAAGAGAGTTTGGGAAGTAATTCTAGACAGAAAAGAATAGAGTTAAGCACAGCTTATTGATAGCAGCACTTCCTCAGGTGGGCTCTGCTTGCTAGAGGCAAGCAGTGTCATTTGGGAGAGGCTTCCTGATTCAACTTTAGCTGCAAAACTTTGCAGCTCTTTTAAGAGGTCCTGCCATGAAACAATTAAATGATGTTGATGAAAAGCTGACCGCATGCTTTTTGGTGGTTTCAGGGACCTTGAAACACCATAGAGTTGTGGCAATAAATATAGCTCCCACCAGTAGCTCCGCCATGAAGCTGGAATCTCAGAAAGCTAAAAAATGAGCTGAATCCAGCCATCAAAATCCTACCCATAGTGCTTAGCAAATTAAAGACTCATATGGTCAGAAAAAGAGAGAGAGATACAGTAAAAATAGATTCAAAGGTGAAAAAACCTCTAAATGGTTTACTGTGTGTTTTAAAATATATGTAGGCTTGGGAGGGAAAAAATCCTTAAAAAAAAAAAAAGAGAGTAAGTTGGGTGTGGAGGCACATACCTTTAATCCCAACACTTGGGATTCAGAGATAGACAGACCTCTGTGAGTTCAAGGTGTGGTGGCACATGCCTTTAATTCCAACACTTGGGAGGCAGAGGCAGACAGACATCTGTGAGTTCAAGGTGTGGTGGCACACACCTTTAATCCCAGCACCTTGCACCAGAGGCAGGTGGATCTCTGTGAGTTCAAGGACAGCCTGGCTTACAGAGTGAATTCCAGGACAAAGATACACAGGGAAACCCTGTCTCAAAAAGCCAAAAATTAAAAATAAAAGAAATAGAGGTTAAAATAAAGCTATGTGAAGATGAAAAATATACAGAGAGTCTGAATACTGTATGTTATGTCCTCTTTGAATTGTTTGAATGCTGAGGAAGGAGCAACAGCTGCCAAAAGATATTTGTTTATAAATGTTGCTGAATTAATCCAAGATAGGTAATTTGAAAATACCTTGACTTCATAATTGAAGTCAAAAGTTATGTTACTTTGGAGAAGAGGTTTTGCTTTTGTTTTCACAGGAAATGAGAGGCTGTGTATTCATTCTGAGTTAAAAAAAAATCAGGTTTAATCAAGGAAGACCACCTGAGAAATCTCCTGTAGGAACAGATGGCCCAGATGTCAGAGTTCTACATCCAGAACAGATTAAAGTCTGTTGCCTGAGATGATCAAGCCTCACAGGATACTTACTCAAGTAAGGACTTGATCATAATTCTAAATTTTCCTTATGTACCCATAAGATTATCAGTGCCCCCAACCATCATGAAGTAGTCTGGAAAACTACACCAACATTCACAAAAAATGGACTATGAATATTTTCCTTTATTTAGAATGTTGGTTACAAGTTGTTATGGATAATGGTCAGGAGAAAAGCTAAACAAAGGATATTAGATTCAGAGTTCTTGTTTTTTTTTAAAGGGGGGGGGAAATGCTGTGGCACAATGATTTATACCCTGTCAATTGTATTTTAATAAAATGCTGATTGGCCAGTAGCCAGGCATAAAGTTTAGGCATGACAACCAGACAGGAAGTAGAGTCAGGTCAATGAGAACAGGAGAATTCTGCGAAGAAGGAAGTCCTAGTCTGCGGTCATGACCTAGCCACAGAAGAAGCAAGATGTGATTGCCCAGCCAAATAAGGTACACATGGCTGAATTAGACAAGAATAATGGGCTAATAAAATTTATAAGAGTTAATAAGAAGCCTGAGCTAATTGGCCAATCAGTTGTTAAGTCCCATAAAAATCACACAGAGGTCTATATTAGTTATAAACTGATTGGCCCATTAGCTCAGGACAGAAAACTCAGTCAACACCTAAGTGTTTATGAAAACAACAGCTTGTAATAATAAAATTAATTACAAAGAAATAAAAGAGGTTTTCCATGGATGCTTAATGATTTAATTTAAACATTAAAACCTTTGACAAATCCTCATGAATGAATTATAAAACAAGAAATACAAAGATTATATCACTTTATTGCATTAATATTATTCTCTTAAATCTGCTTTTTTCCTTTCTTTTATTGAAAACATGATTTTTCATTCAATATATTCTTATCAGTTTCCCTTATCTCACCTCATCTGAGAGTCTGCCCCCATTTCTCCAATCAGAATCCACACCCTTTCTGTCTTGCCATATAAAACAAACATCTAAATAATAGTAATAAAATAAAAAGATAAAACAAAAGCAACCAAGCCAGGATAAAACAAACAAGAAATAGAGCCAAAAAAAGAGCATGAGATAAAGATGTAGAGGCAGAGCCATGCATGCTCCTACTCACAAGAATCTTATAAACACATAAAACCAGAAAACATAATGTATATACAAATGATCTATATGATTTTAAAAAGTATCCTGTCAAAATATTATGAGACTAAGAACCTGAATAGACGCCATAGAGCTCATGTTGTATTGGCCTTCTACTTCTGTGAATGGTTTGATCCTTAGTGAGGTTCCTTTGGAAATAATTCATATTTCATTTGCAAATGGTTATCAATTGACTATGTTAGGGATAGGGGCTTGTGTCTACTTCTGTTAGGGCTGGGTCACTATCTGGTGCAGACTGGAGCAGTCTCTGTGCATGTTGTCACAATCTCTGATCTCAAGGATGGATCATTGATCTCAAGAATGGAGACATTCATTTTATGACTGAGTATTCCAAATTCTGTCACTCTCTGCAGTTGGGTTATGTCCATCATCTGTCTAATCTCTCTGGAGCTTTTTTTTTTAATAAGGGGATAATGGATTTTGCTTGAGACCTTTTCCATATTTAAAGAGATGATTGTATATTGTTTCTCTTTCAGTTTGTACATATGGTAGATTTTATGTACTGATTTACGTTTGTAGAACCATCCCCAAACTCTGGGATGACTACTACTTGATCATGGTGGATAATCTTTTTTTAAAAAAATGTGTTCTTTGATTTGTTTCGGAGGTATTTAGTTGAGAATTTTACATCCATGTTCATACAGATCTGTAATTTTCTTTCCCTGTTGGGTCTTTGTAACTGTGGCCTCATAAAAACAATCGGGCAATGTTCCTTCTGTTTGTGGAATCATTTGAGGAATTTTGGAATTAACTCTTTGAAAGTCTGGTAGAATTTGGTGCTAAAAGTATATGGTCTTCTGCTGTATTTTTTTGATTGGGAGACTTTTAAAGATTGCTTCTATGACACTAAGGATTATAGGTATGTTAAATTGCTTGTCTGCTCTTGATTTAACCTTAGTAGGTGGTATATGCCAAGAAAAATTACCATTTTGTTTAGATTTTCCAATTTGGGAGAAGACAAGTCTTTGATTACTTGGATTTCCTTGGTGACTGTTCTTATAACTCCCTTTTTGTCTCTAATTTTGCTAATTTGAATCTTCTCTCTGCCTTAGTCAAATTGGCTAAAGGTTTGCCAATCTTACTAATTTTCTCAAAGAATTCTTCTTTTCATTGATTCTTTGTTTTATGTTGTTGCTACTGTTATTGTTTTTCTGTTTTTATTTTACTAATTTCAGGCCCAACTTTTGTTTTTCTTTCTGTCTGCTTCTTTTGGGTGTTATTTTGTCTTTTTGTTCTAGAGATTTTGTGTCTTGTGTGTTCCATTAATATTACTAATATGAGATCTCACTCATATTTTTATGTAGGAACTTAGTGCTGTGAGTTTGTGTTTCTCGTGTATCGTAAGTCTGGGCATGTTGTGTATTCATTTTCATTCAATTATAAAAAGTACTTAACGGGTGGCAGTAGTATATACTGTAACATGAAGGGTGGCCCTTTGCCTTCTCTATTACCAAAAGGATGGCCTCTTATAGTTATTGATTTGAAAGACTGTTTTTTCACTATACCTTTACAAGAAAAGGATAGAGAAAAATTTGCCTTCACAGTGCCTACTTATAATAATTCTCAGCCTTCTAGGAGATATCAATGGACTATCCTCCCACAGGGGATGCTCAATGTCCCACATTGTACCAATATTTTGTAAGTCAGCCATTGGAAATAATTCGTAAGCAATTTCCTAAGTCTATAATTTACCATTACATGGATGGCATTTTGTTGTCTGATTCAAATAAAGATACTTTAGAAAGGATGTTTGAAGAAGTAAAGAAAGTCTTGCCTAAATGGGGATTACAAATTGCTCCTGAAAAGATTCAAAGAGGAGATTCTGTTAATTACCTAGGTTACAGAATGGGTTTACAGAAAATTAGAACACAAAAGGCACAAATTAGGAGAGACTGGTTACACACTCTTAATGACTTTCAAGGATTGTTATGAGACATTTCCAGTCTACGAGCAGCTATTGGGATAACACCGGATCTAATAGTTCATTTAAACAAAACCTTAGAGGTGATAAAGATTTGAATAGTCCCAGAGAATTAACAGCTGAAGCAGAAAAGGAACTGACAATGGTTGAGGAAAAATTACAGGAGGCACATGTGGATAGGGTGAACCCAAATCTTAGATGTATCCTAGTCATATTGCCTTCCAGAATTTCTCCTACAGGGATTTTAATGCAGAGGGAAGATATTATTTTAGAATGGATATTTATACCACATAAACCAAGGAAAAAATTAAAAACTTATGTGGAAAAAGTCTCTGAATTAATTATAAAAGGTAAACTAAGACTTTGTCAACTAGCAGGTATAGACCCAGCAGAAATTATAGTGCCTTTTACTACTGATGAAATAAAAAAGTTATAGGAAGACAATGAACCATGGCAAAGAGCCTGTGCTAATTTTTTGGGAGAAATTAATAGCAACTATCCCAAAAGTGATAGACTTAACCTCATAAAGATAACTTCTTGGATTCTTCCTCGAATTGTATGTGATGCACCAATAACTGGAGCCCGTACATTTTATACCGAGGCAAATAAATCAGGGAAAGCAGGTTACAAATCAGAAGAGTTGAGTAAGGTGGAACAAAGCCCTTATAATTCTGTCCAGAAGGCAGAATTATATGCCATTCTTATGGTGCTAAGGGATTTTAAAGAACTTCTTAATATAGTTACGGATTCACAATATGCAGAAAGAGTTATCTTACATATTGAAACCGCTGAATTTATACCAGATAACACAGAATTGACTTCATTGTTTATCAAGGTTCAAGACATAATCAGGAATAGGCTTTGTCCTATGTACATAACACACCTCTGATCCCATATGTGTCTGCCTGGTCATCTAGCACAAGGTAATGCTGAAATTGATCAGTTATTGATTAGAGGCATGTTGCAGGCCTCAGAATTTCATAAAAAAAATCACGTTTATAGCAAAGGTTTAAAGGAGATTATAAAGAGATGCCCTACTTGCTCTTTCTATAATCAAACACGATTGCCTGCAGGAAGTAACCCAAAGGGTACTCAAAGGAATGAAATCTGGCAGATGGATGTGTTCCACTTTACATAATTTGGTAAATTAAAATATGAACACAACACCATAGACATGTATTCAGGTTTTCAATTGGCAACTGCCCTGAGCTCAGAAAAGGCTAATTTGGTAATCACACATTTATTGGAAGTTATGGCCATCATGGGTATACCTGCACAAATAAAGACAGACAATGGTCCAGCATATGTATTTAAGAAAATTAAATGCTTTTTTGCTAATTATAATATAAAGCATATTACAGGTATACCAAATAATCCTACAGGTGAGGCAGTTATAAGATGGTCAAATAGTACAATAAAGGATATGCTGAACAAACAGAAAGGGACGGGAAATACCCCCAGAAATAGATTGCATAATGCTTTGTTAATCTTCAATTTTCTTAACGCTAATTAGAAAGGAACAACAGCAGTGGAGAGGCATTGGATAATTGAAAAAACTTTTGAATTGAATCAACCAGTATATTTCAAGGATGTGTTGACCTCACAATGGAAAACAGGAGATGTATACACTGGGGAAGGAGTTTTGCTCTTGTTTCCACAGGAGATGAAAAATTATGGATACCATCAAAATTAATAAAGATTTGCTTTGAAAAGGAGAAACCTATTGAAACAGAGAAATGACAGCTCATCCACACTGGTGATAACCATACAGGTGGTTAGAAAAGCATTTAGGATGCGGGCAGGGTCCTGTTCTTGTCTTTGCAGGAAAATACTCATCTTCAAAAATTCAAGAAACCCCTGATGTTTGAATGACAGGTAGAAAAATAACTATCCAATAAGGATCATCAAGAAAATCAAATATGGTTCATAAGTACAAATGATACAATGTATACATTTATATATATGTATATGTATGTATGTATATGCTTATGAATATATAGTGCTGGTTTTAGAGTTGGACAATGGCTCTGTCCTTCTTCTTTAAATCCAACGTGTTGTTAAAAGAAAAAACCCAGAGTTTCTTTTTCATGTCAAGAGCCGTTTGATGTGGGACAGAAAGAAAAGAGTATTTAGAAAATATCTTTGCTTTTCTTCATATCTATTTTTGTCTTTATCATACCTTTCATTGAATATATATGTCTGTATATGTCTACTTTCACAGGATCCCCTAGAAAGAACGTCGCCCCCATGACAGCTGGAAGTAATTCTAGAGGACAACGTCCCCTCTCCCAGCAAAGTTTGTCCTCAGGCTCAGGGACATCATTTAGGGGTTGATGATAATTGGTATATGGTTGAGGGTTGGGGAGGAATTTTATAAGCTCAGGGACCTTTTTGAAAAAAAAAAGAGGGAAAATTGGATGATGGGATAATAGATTGGTATTTGTGAGTTATTGTTTACAGACAATTGCATTGGTATAGATTCTTGTATATTGATACAAAGTTAAATTATATTGAATATTGTATGTATGCATGCTTCTACCTCTGTTTAAAACATTTTTATGTATTGATACATATATATATTTACCATATTGCAGTGTACATTTCTACCTCTGATCAAGATACTTGTACATTGTTTACATTTGGAGGTCATTATCCTCATTTATTGCACAGTTGTTTATTGTCTTTGTCTTTAAGAATTATAGATCAATAGTAATATGTGTTTGTCACACTTATAGTTAGACTAATCAGGTTCTTTAGATACATAGAGATTATATTCTGTATAGATAGATAATCTTCAATCACTTCAAGGATCTGTGGAACATGGCATTTAAATAACTTAGGGTTTGTTGACATGAGACATAATTGCTCCTGGCAGCACCAATCTATTCCCGAGAGAATGTTGAGCACCAAAGACACTCCACTTGGATTCTGTTTTCTTCTTGGCAAAAACTGGCCTTTGGGCAAAGAAATGCCCATGCCTCAACTACTGACAAGATATAGCATCCAGAAATGTATAAACAGGACTGTCAAATCTTGCCAAGACAGGGTAAGATGGTTTTGAAACATTTCTTGCCTTTGAAAATGGTCTGTCAGTTATTCTAGGCCATAGCCAAAGTTGATTGCTTCAACATTGCAAAATGAGACTTTGGGTGATTGCTCAGGTCGCTAATTGTCTCTTGTCACATATTGCTCACTTTGGAAGCTACTTGATTGTACTTCCTGCCTGCTCAAATAATATTATCTCCCTTCTCACGCCTTCGATAGGGTTGAAGATTATATAATCATAGTTACCATCCTCTTAGGATCTAACCAAGCCATCTCCAATACAAGACTTAGACTCCTTAGGATTGAGTATTTATTAAAACATTTAGCATATGTTCCTTGCTTAATATTGTTTATGCTGATTGTAATTCTAATCTTATACTTGATATCTGCTCCTAATGTATATTGTTTTGTATTGGGTTTGGAACTCTCTTACTTAAACAAAAGGGGGAGGTTCTGCAGGAGCTACTTCTGCTCTTTCAGCCAATAGCCTTTAAGATACCAGCCCAACTGGGTCATGGTCTCTTTTGTTTTAAAAAGCAGCAGTAGCTGTGTGCTCGCTCTCTTGCTTCTGGCTTCTGGCTGTTAGACTTTGTTCCTGATCGTGCAGAGGGCTGTTGCCTGGGATCTGTAAGTTTTTCCCTTTAAATAAATAACCATTTTATTAATCACAATTCCAAACTGGTGTGGGATTGTTTTATGACTTACACCTTCAGTATATACCTTTAATTCCAACAGTTGGGAGACAGAGATCTCTCTGAGTTTGAGGCCTACCTGGTCTACAGAACAACTTCTAGGGTATCCAGGACTATACAGAGAATCCCTGTTTCAAAAATCCAAAAAGAAAAAAAAAATGAAAAAACAGTATTTATAAGGTTGGATAATGGTGGCACATGCCCTTAGTACCAGTGCCCAAAAGACAGGGACAGGCGAATCTTTGTGAATTCAAGTTCATCCTGGTCTACAGGTCTAGGGCAGCCAGAGCTATACAAAGAAACCCTGTCTCAAAAAGTACTTAATTTTTTAGTTTCTGTCTTGACCCATTTTTCATTAAGTAGTGAGTTGTTCAGTTTCCATGAGTTTGCATGCTTTATGCTGTTGTTCATAGCCAATTTTAGTCCATGGTGGTCTTATATAATGCAAAGTGCTTTACAGATTTCATGTATCATTGAGACTTGCTTTATGTCTAAGTATGTTGTCAATTTTGGAGAAAGTTTCATGAGGTGCTGAGAAGAAGGTATACTGATTTATTTTTGGATGGAATGATCTGTAAATATCTCTTAGGTCCATTTGATTTACAATGCCAATTAGCTCTAGTATTTCTCTGTTTTTTTTTTTATTGTCTAGATGATCTGTCTACTGGCAAGACTAAGGTATTCAAAAGTCTCCCACTTTCAGTGTGTGAGAGTCAATATGTGATTTAAACTATAGTAATGTTTCTTTCACAGACTTTGGTGTCTTTGCATTTTGAGCATAGATTTTAAAAATTTTATTTTCATTTTGGGTATACTTTTCATTGATGAGTATGTAGTATCCTTCTCTATTTCTTCTGACTAGTTTTGTTTTGAAGTCTATTTTGACAAATATTAAAATGACTACACCGGCCCATTTGCTTAGGATATATTTCTCCGTACTTTTACCATGAAGTGATGTCTATCCATCTTTGTAAGTGTTTCTTAGATGTAGCAGGATGGATCTTGTTTACAAATTCAATGTTAGTTTGCACATTTTTATTGGGGAATTGAGATCACTGATGTTGAGAGTTAACAACAAATAACGTTTGTTGATTCTTATAAATTGTAGTGTAGGTTTTTTCCTCCCTCTTGTGACTTGCTGATCTAAGATTATTTATTCCTAGTGTTGTTTGGGGTGTATTTATTTCAGGTATAAGTTTTCCTTCTAGTGTCTTCTGTAGAGCTGCATTTGTAGATAGATATTGCTTAAATTGATTTTATCATGGTATGTCTTTCTTTTTCCATCTTTTGTGGTTATAAGTTACCTGGATACAATAGTCTGGGTTGGCATCTGTGTCTCTTAGAGTTTGTAGAATATTCAGCCTTTCTGACTTATAGAGTCCCCCTTGAAAAATCAGTTGTTATCCTAGTAGGTCTGCCTTTGTATATTATTTGGTCTTTTTTCCTTACAGGTTTTAAATTTATTTCTTTATTCTATATGTTTAATGTTATAATTATTATGTAGACTAGGGAATGTCTTTTTGTTTTTGTCAAGTCTGTTTTGTGTTCTTTGTGATTCTTGTACACTGATGGGCATCTCCTTCATTAGATTAGGAAAATTTACTTCTATGATTTAATTTAAAATAGTTTCAATGCCTTTGGCTTAGGTTTCTTTTTATTCTTCTATGTCTATTATTATTTTTAGTCTTTTCATAGTATTCTATATCACCTAAATGTTTTCATAGTATTCTTTATTACCTGAATATCATTACCTGTATTTTCTTTTAGATTTAACATTTTATTTGACTGGAGTAACCATTTTTTTCTACCTTGTCTTCAATGCCTGAGATTCTTCCATGCCTTGTATTATATTTGTGAGGCTTGCCTCTGAATTTCCTATTTGAGTTCCTAAATTTTTCATTTCCAGTTTCCCATTTTCCCTCTGTTTAGGATTTTTTTGTTATTTCATTTCTGCTTTCACTTATTGAACAGTTTTCTTCAAATAATCCCACTATTTTTGTTTTCATATATTTTATTAATGAATTTACTCATATCCTCTTTAAGGTCATTGATCATATTCAGAGTAGCTATTTCGAAGTCCTTGTCTTATGTACAAACTATATTGCATTTTAGGTTCTACTGTGGTAGGTAAATATGGACTCTAGTGGGGACATATTTACCTGAATGTTAAGCATTTGGATTTATGATACTTGTAATTCGAGGTGTTGATATCTGGTCTTATGTTCCATTCCTTGTTTTTTGTTGCCCTCTATGGTTCTCAGGACAGTGTGGTGGCCAAGAATTGCCTGGTAGGGAATGCTTCTCAGATCCTACCAGGTGTGGTAACTTAGGGGCTATGGTAGAATTTGTTTCTAGGTAGTGGCGAGATGACACCAAGGAATGAGGATAGGTTAGGAAGAGGTGGAGTAAAGCAGGTGGTGGTGGTGCAGACTTTTAATCCCAGCACTTGGGAGGCAGAGGCAGGTGGATCTCTGTGAGTTCCAGGCCAGCTTCATCTACAAGAGCTAATTTCAGGACAGGTTCCAAAGTTACAGAGAAACCCTGACTCGAAAAAAGGAAGGAAAGAAGGAAGGAAGGAAGGAAGGAAGGAAGGAAGGAAGGAAGGAAGGAAGGAAGGAAGAGAAAGAAAGAAAGAAAGAAAGAAAGAAAGAAAGAAAGAAAGAAAGAAAGAAAGAAAGAAGCAAGTGGGGTAGGGAGAAGAAGGTCCATTTGAGAGAGCAAAGTTAGGTGTGCCACTAGGATCTTTGTAGAGCCCTGGAAATGGAGGCAGAGAGGACTTAGAGGTCACAGCAGATGGTCTCCTACAAAGCTGGGGATAATGCTGTGGGACTGGAATTGAAAGGGAGGAGGGAGAGTGAAGATTCCTTGTCAGATTCCCTGGCCATTTTGGCCAGTGGGGTCCCAGCAAGCTCCTGGGGGAACTACTGGCTGAGACAAAGGGCTTCTGGTCTGCTTTTTAAGAAGCAATTTTGTTTATTTTTGTTTATTGCTTAGTTAATTTTTCAAATTGTGTACAGGAAATGAAATTGAGGAAGATATTTCATATTATATAAACTCTCATATAGTATAGTGATATGTTTTATTGAAAACATATTTTTTTAGAATATTACTTCATGTGATAAATACTCTGAAAGTAACTAATAATTTGGCGAGGAATATAAGAAACTCAGGAGTCTTCCTATTATTTTCTCCTATCTTGAAGTTACAGTGAACCTTCACTGACTCAAATAATGCTAGCATATAATCTCTGAAACCTTCTATAAAGACCCAGGATCACAAAGAGTTCTGAAGAGACTAGAGTTGCATTCTGATTCTTTTCAAATATTAAATATAAACTTTTCTGTAACACATCAATTATTAGGCAAAAAGAAGTAGGTTTGCTGTCACTGTGATGAAACACCATGCCCAAAAGTAACTAGGGGAAGAAAGGGTTTATTTCACTCACATTTCCATGTAAACGTTCATTATTAGTTAGGGAAGGAACTCCAACAGGGGATTCCTGAGATTTGGGTAGTTTCCTCCTATTTTCTAGCAGGATTTTTCTCTGAACAACAGTAAGGCTGAGTGATGATATGATACTTATGAGATGATTAATTAAAAAACATCATTGCTCTTTTTACCTTCATTTGAATTACGTACAAGTCACTGAAGCAATGCTATTTAAAAATCGATGGAAAGGAGTCAAGATCTTTGGCCATCAAGCCTGTAATTAGCCAGTTTAGAAGAAGGTACTCCAGCTGCCTTCATTTAGCTGTCACCCTGGTTTTCTTTTGACTGACATATAATTCTTTCTCTCAAAAGAAACCAAGTACTGGCTAGATTTTGTGAACATGACTCCAAGTAGAATCACTTGGGAAGATGGATCTCAATTAAATGTTACCATCACCTCGCCTGTAGGCATGCCTGTGTTTATTGTCTTCACTGTTGACTAATATGAGAGGGCTCAGGCCACTGTGGGTATTGCCATTCCTGGACAGGTGGTCCTGGGAGATATAAAAGTAGTGTTTTGAAAGTGATCCTGGAAGCAAGCAACTAAGAAAAATTCCCTCATAGTTCCTGCCTTGGATTCTCTCTGTGATGAATAGTGATGTAGGGGTTTGAAGATATAATTAACCTCTTATGCCTGAAATTGGTTTTGATTATGGTGTTTTATCACAATAGCAACCCAATTAAAACAAAAATCACTACCAGTAGTGTGGTGTGGTGGTTTGAATGAGAAATGTCTCCCGTAGGGTCAGGCATTTGAACTTTGGGTGCCAAGCAGGTCATGGTGTTTCAGGGGATTTAGGAGTCATGACTTTGCTGTAGAAAGTAAGTCATTAGGGTTATTTACCTTCTGGTTTGTTCTCTCTGCTTTGTTGCTTCTGTGTCTTGTACACAATTTAACTGAAGGAAACAATAGAAGAATGGCATCTTTTATTTAATCATCTCATGAGTGCCACATCGCCACTCCAGCATTTCTGTTGTTCAGAGACCAATCCTACTAGAAAGTAGAAGGAACTACACATATCCCAGCAGTTCCCTGTTGGAATTGCATTAGAAGATGTGTGCTGCTGCCTTCTTTCTCTAGCCGCCTTGCCTGCCAGGCTGCTAGTATACCTGGAATTATAGCTTCATCTTTCTGAATCATAAGTCCAGACAAATTCTTCCTTCTATGAGTTGCCTTGGTCACAAAGTTTTATCACAGCCACAGAAAAGTAACTAACACAACCTCAAGACAGAAATTCTAATTAAGCCATGATTGTACTTATTTTTGGTTTTTAATTTTATTTATTCTTTAGAAATTTCACACATAAGTATATGTATATTAAATCATACCCACCACCAGAAACTCCTCCTAGGTCCCCAATCCTAACATGCTGCTCCTGACTGTTCATCTTTTATCCTAAAGCAATCTCTGTCTGCTTCCTTTCTTATATAGACTGCTGTATATTTTCTAGGATAAATGGAGTCACTCGATACTTACTAATTTTGTTTAGTTCCCACTCACTGAGTCTAACTACCTTAACATTCATTTGCTAAGGTGAAAGTTTAATTGTTTATTCCATTTATTTAAACATCCATCTGTTAGTTGGCATTTGGGTTTTTACTATTTCATGCTATTACAAATACAGATTTTATAATTATAAATAAATCTTTATTGAATAGTTGCTTTCATTTATCTTCAGTAAAGATTTAACAAAAGAAAATGGCTGGGCAATCTAATGGGCATATATTTAATATTTTAAAAACTGTCAAACTGTTTGCCAAATAGTTTTATCATTTTATATTTCTAAAAAAGTTTCAGTGTTTTCCAGATCCCTGCCAAACCTAGTGTAAAATTTTTAAACTTGTCATTGTAGTGGGTTTGCAGTTGTATCTCACCAATACTTCAATTTTCCTTATGCTGAAGAGATAAGTAGGATTGAGATACAATTTTGGTTTAATACAGTGGTGATTTTGGTATTAAGAAATGTGTATAATTTGTCTTTCTGGGTCTGGGTTACCTCATTCAATAGGATGTTTTAGAGATCCATCCATTTGCCTGCAAATTTCAAGATGCCATTATTTTGTTCTGCTGTGTAGTATTCCATTGTGTAAATGTCCCACATTTTCCTTATCTATTCTTCAGTCGAAGGGCATTTAGGTTGTTTCCACGTTCTAGCTATGACATACAATGCTGCTATGAACATAGCTGAGCATATGTCCTTGTGATATAATTGAGCATCCTTTGGGTATATACCCAAAAGTGGTATTGTTGGGTCTTGAGGAAGGTTGTTTTCCTAATTTTCTGAGAAATCGACATACTGATATCCAAAGGGACCATACCAGTTTGCACTCACACCAGCAATTCAGGAGTGTTCCCTTTACCCCACATCCTCTCCAGCACAAGTTGTCATTAGTGTTTTTAATCTTGGCCATTCTTACAGGGATAAGATATGTGCTCACTCATAAGTGGCTTTTAGACATAAAGCAAAGAAATTCAGCCTACAATCCACAATCCCAGAGAATCTAGACAACAATGAGGACCCTAAGAGAGACATACATGGATTTAATCTACATGAGAAGTAGAAAAAGACAAGATCTCTTGAGCAAATTGGGAGCATGAGGACCATGGGAGAGGGTTGAAGGGGAGGGGAGAGGAAAGGAGGGGAGCAGAGAAAATTGTACAGCTCAATGAAATTAATAGAAAAGAAGATGAATAAAAAATAAAATAAAAAAGAAATGTGTATAATTTAAGACAGAAATTTTATAAGGAGTCTGGAGCTAAAAATTGAGAAATATAAATGAAAATTTGGTTCCCAAATTCCTGAGAGCCATAGCCACTGAGAAAAACATTACTGGCAACTAACCAAGATTATATAAACCGAGGCTAATTAGAATGGAGGCAGATAATATATTTTGAAAACTGCATAAAATTCATCCCTAAATAACCAAATTAGTCTTTGAAGATGGAGAGAATCCTCTACAAGTTCAAATCAATTTCATGAATGATTCAATAAAACTGACAGGAACTTTGGTCATCCAAAAACCACCTAACCAGATTGAAAACACATTAAGCTTCTTCTATGGAAATATGGCCTAAGGGAACATTGGCTGTATTAATTTGGTTTGGCACTGAGAAAGTGCTAGCCAAGTTTTATAATTCGTCCTCCCACTTTCATAGTAGAAGAAAGTAACAATAAAGAGGTGATGGCCCGCCCTCCTGAGTTCAGTTATTGCTGCAGGTTTAAACTGTAATCTAAGAAGATAATTCTGACAAGACTGCCATGTTGAGAAACATTAGTTCAGGCTTTTTTTCTGATTGGGAAACAGGGACATCCAAATGAGTTTCAAAGGGAAATAAGTGTCAGCTAAATTCAAGATAAATATATCTACTACAAGTCTCCAAAGAAATCCCGAAATCTTAAATCTTAAAAATCATGCTAATGAGTATCTGAGTGAGACATGTTCTGATAATGTCCAGCACCATCCTGACCCATAGTATCTCCTTTTGTTTCATAGTCAAAAGTATGGAGACTGCACTTCCCAACGTTTCGTTGGTATTAAATTTAATACCAGCAAGTCTCCATCCATGAAAGACCTGAAATAGAGGATTGAGGTTGATTTTTCTGTGACAAGAAGAGGCAAGAGACTCTGCAGACATGAAGAGATTTATGGTGTCTTCCAGATGAGCTCCAGTGATGTGGGATATCTTTCTGTCTGTGTGCTGCTTTTAATGGTTGATGAATAAATCTCTTCGAGCCATTAGCTTAGAAGAGTAAAGCCAGGCAGGAAATCCGAACAGGGATATATAGGGAGAGTAGGCAGAGTCAAGCAGTTGCCAGCTAGCTGCCAAGGAAAGACAACACGTAAAGAGGTAATGCCATGGCCATTTGGTAATACAAAGACTAATAGAAATGGCTTAATTTAAGATGTAAGAGATAGCTAGAAATATACCTGAGCCATTGGTCAAATAGTGCGGTAATTAATGGTTTCTGTGGGATTATTTGGGTTTTGGTGCCTGGAAAATGAAAGTTCAGTATTCGTTTACAGCCCAGAGCTAGTGTGACCCAGAGTCTCAGTACCCCTGGTTATTCTGATTACATAAAGGCCAGCAATGGTGTTCTCTTACTAATATCTCTCCATGGGACATGTTTATATTTTTCAACTTTAATTCTGTTTTTCATCCACAACTTAATACCTACATTTCCTATTATGCCTGTGAACATCTTCATAAACATTCAGCTTCCTTCTGGGGAAAATACCTTTTGGGGAAAACAAGCAGTGGTTTTTGAATTCCTGTGAAACTGTAATAGAGAGAATCCTTAACTGGGATGACTGTTTAGGAAACTTCTTGCATCTGTATATGATACATGTTTGCAAGTTTCATATGTAGATCTTCTATAGTTTAATTTCCTCTATTGATAGGTGACAGAGATAACAGTAGGCCAGTTCTAGCTTTTTCATGGTACCAATGTTTATTTTGGAAATGTATGTTCTGTATGAAAATAAAATATGGTAAAACTTGTCTGGGATGAATGTCTAAATTACTGATAATCTCTTATATTTATCTGGTCTAATTGCATAGTTGTATGGAGTTTCTAGAAGGAGAGATGGACAAGGAGGAAAATTTTACTAAAGGTCTTGCACCTGCCTCTTTTACCCACAATAAAGATGAGTTCAGAGAAAGGTCCCTAAACACAGCTATCCAGAGGCAAAATCAAAGATCCAGTGAAAAAGTGTCATGTCACAGAGTGAGGTGACAAGTGGCCAGCTTCTGCCTCTGAAAGAGCTTTATTAAAGACAACAATAGAGAACATGAAGAAATATTTAAAATAAGCAGTTTTTATCAGTGCTCTGATGGATGCCTTACAACTTCATTAAGACTCAGTTCAAAATAAGAAGTAAAGCAATATTTAGGACTTCTAATTTTATTCCAGAAAACTAATTTAGGAAAAAATGAATCTTTTGGATGACACATTTCATTGAAATAATCACTTTCTTGAGACTTGAAAGGGAAAAAGATACATTTTTTATAATGCCAATTATTTGCATTATGGTATAAAATATTAATGTGAGAAAAATGGCCCCACTTTGAAGCTGTAAAAATGTTAATAACTTAAAGTGTTTGTGAAGTGGAAACAGAAAGGCAGCACTTATGATCATAAGTGTAGAAAATGGACTGTGGACTAATTTGTAAACCTTCTCCTGACACATGTTAGAACCCATTTGTCCTTGCTCATGACTGACATTTCAGATAAAGACTAATAATGATATTGAGGAGCAGAATGTCAAAGAAGTAACCTCAGCAAGGACAAATGCAAAATTATGCCATGCCATGATCCTGTATGTAAGGACTATATTTTAACTCCATAATTCACCCTCAAATTATATCTACCATCCTTGTGATGCAAATTTGTGAGGCACCGAGGCATTGATTCTTCTTAGCTTTCAAAGTTGTTTCAAATTTGTGTGAAAGAATAAAGATAATTTTGCCAAGTCATTCTGAAATAAAATGATGACCCCAGATCTACACTGCTAAAGGCTAGGAGGATTGTTGTGGTGATTAGGATGGCGTTTCATGTAACTCTTAAATTCTACTGCTTTCATGAAAAGGAAAACCATATAGCCACAAATAAATGAGATGCATGGGCTGTCCATAAAGTATGTTGATAATATACTCTTGTTAATGAAAAAAATCTTATAGACCAATGTTTCACATGGTTTTGTTAGTTTCAAAACTGCATATACATTTTATGTATATATGCAAATAACTACATTACCACAGAAAAATTAGTAGTGTATCAAATTACTAAAGCTACCTTATCTAAGTTACAGTGCGACTCAGATGAACATTTTCTCCCTGTGTCTATCCATTGTACATGTATACGGGTTCATGCACACACATATAGTATTTAGTGATGACCTTGTCGGCAGCCTTCACATTCTTTGTATTTATAATATTTCTAAACTTAAGATACAAACAAGCCTGCCATATGTGACTTTCAGCTAATATAAACAGGCATACACGGAAAAGCATAAACATTTAGAGAAAAAGAACGTTTTGGCATTAGTAGACATCACTGTTATCTTTTTATAAAAATTACCTTAGTTGTGCCAAGAATTTTAGCTTTCTTTTGATAGCTTAGGGAGCAGGGATCACAGAGAAGCAGAATCACCTTGCATGATAGAGCTAGTTTACATGCATGATATGAGTCAATATAACAGGGTCTCAATGTCATATCCACCACCTCTGCAAAATAATGAATCATGTCTGTGCTCTGTGCTGGGCATTAGTGGATGGATATTCTTGTAACAATTCAGACTTAGAGGGCAGTCAAAGGCCAATGCAAGGGCAGTGGAGCTTGGACACAAGGTAGGCACGGCAGGGCCTCTCAGAAATCAGAGAAGCATCACGTTTTCCCCAGACACAGCATTTGGGTGGCATTTCGCATTCAGCCCGCTAATAAGTTTAGTTGGTGTTTTCCTTAGGTTGCCAGGAAGCTAGTCCTCGGCTTCGTAAGATTACTGCATCCAGTGTCATGAAAACTGGATCAGGGTTGTTAAAAAAGGGATCCAAGTAAGCCCCTTAGAGGAATGATGCAACCACTTTTGATAAAGATTCCACAAAAGCAGAGCATTCACAGTCAACAGAAGCCTTTCCTGCATGGCAGGGTCTGTGAGGAGAGGGCCTCAGCAGCGAAAGGTTCCCTCTTAAGGACATCTATTCCCTGAGAAAAAGAGTTCACTGAAGACCAGACTCAGAAGGCACAGGTGTCAGGCCAGTGCTAGAGTTGAGTAAACCATTTATTTTATTTATTTATTTTTATTTATTTATTTGCGTATCAGCAGTCTTCATTTAAAGCGTTAGCGCACGCGCTTGTGTGTGATGTGGTGTGTGTGATGTGATGTGTGTGATGTGGTGTGTGTGTTTGTGTGTGTACACTTGAGTGAAGGTGCCTGCAGAGGCCAGTAGAGGGTGTGAATTCTCCTCAAGCTCCAGCTACAAGCAGCTTGGAGCTGCCCATTGTAGTTGCTAGACAAACTTGGCTCCTCTGTTATAGCAGTAGAGCACTTACCTGCTGACCCATCTTTCTAGTCTTCCTTTCCACCTTTTAATCTTGTGTGTGCAAGAGGCAATCTAGCTCATAAATGAGAAAGGAAAGACATTAACTGTGCCTTAATGTAGGACTTGAATCTCAACTTCCCGACCTCTACCATAGACCTAATAAACTTAAGAACATGCTGCTCTCCTTCAACATAGACACACTTGAAAAAGAAAACACATTCTGTAATTCAGGATCCAGTGGTTTAAAACAACTGATCAGTTTTAGAGCTGATTTTGTTTCACATAGTTTATCTCTAGTTAGTAAGATGTATTTGTTTATTCATTAATATTTCTTGAATGTCAACTTTTTACCTAACATTCCTCTGGGCCCTGAGGGAATAGAGAATAAACTGACAGAATCCCGATCTGCTCAAGATTGAATATTCTAGAGTAATTGAGATGTTCTGTACAGAGAATGATTCATGATAGTAATGAGTGAACGCTTACATAAGCAAGATTATTAAGTGTATAGCAAGTAAAAGAACAAATTTCAAAGCACCATTAAAACAGCTTTCTGTATGCAGCAAGCACTACTGGGTAAACCCTGCAGAAACAATTGGCCTGGACTTCCCAAATGAGATATTCCGCCAAGAGCAGGACACTTTGGCCAGCTTCTCATTCTTACCTCAGACATTTGTTTTTGTCATGGGGTTAATGATGGTCACATCTATTAGAATAATTCCAGCTGTTCTCCAGGGCACAGATTTCAATGCCTTCAGCTGTTCTCTATTTTCCTTCTTCCATGTTCTAAAGCCAAGGTCCAGCCTGCCCTAGCGTAGGGAATCCTGGAAGACACTTGAGACAAACATGCGAGAGTTGGGGATGAAGGAGCCCAGCCCTTTTAACACCCAGAGTCCAATTTCTACAAGTCTAAATTTACAAGAATAATTTAAATCACACAAGAACAAGCTTTAAAACAATTCCATGTGGAAGTGGGTGCTGTTATGAATAAATAATTCAGTTAAGGTGTTAGTGGCAGTGGTAGCAATTTATGTAAAGTGTTTACAGGCATCATTTTCCTTGAAAATAAAAAATGCAAGCAAATTGAAAGAACATAGAGTCCAAAGAACCAAAGTATGTACTATGTTAGTCTCAGGAGGAAGTATGAGGAGGTCCTGTTCAGAGAGCCAGAGTACTGTGAATCTGTACAAGATGACCAGTTTCAGGTAAGTGGACCAGTGGAATGATGGTGTAACGGGTTCCTGTTTGGAAGAGGATTAGCTATTAACACTTCTTATGCAATTAAAACATCTTTAATCTAAGACTCATCCCCCACACCCAACCAGAGTCCTGCTGCCTTACCACTGAACGTGTGCATGTAATCTAGAGATCCTGGCACAACCAGGCTTTCATCATGGTGAATCTATTATGATCAGTACCATACCCACCTGGGAAAAGAATTCTAAGTCATAAAGTACTTTCTCTTTGGGACCAGGGTTTAGATGAGGAAAGGAACTATTTAATAGAAGCCTTTATTTTCTTTTTGGTTTTTAAGACAGTGTTTCTCTGTAGCTTTGGAGCCTTCCTGGAACTTGCTCTGTAGACCAGACAGGTCTCAAACTCACAGAAATCTGCTTGTCTCTGCCTCCCAAGCACTGGACATAAAGATGTATGCCACCACCTCCCTGCTTTAATAGTAGCCTTTACTTCTTTCCTTTAACCTCTTCCGTACCTTTGTCTCCTTATTGTATATGATGAATACTCCTCATTTTTTTCTACCCAATGTTACCAAGGAGTTATTATTTCCATTGAAAAAAACTTACAAAATAATCCATTCAAATTAAAATAAATTATCCAGAAATGAAGCTTGCTCTAAACGTCCCACTCTATGGATCACCTTGAACATACTCAAAATATGATATTATTGTGATATCTCAATAATTTGTGGTTATCTCAATGAGTGGGGAATGAGTAATCTATTTAAGTGTATGAGGCATCACAAGAACAAGAGTAGACTTTCAGCAGCTCCAGTTGTATTGCACAACATTCTCATGTTTATGCCAGTCAGGGGAAAAAGCAATGCATGCACCTCAGTTTCCTTACACAGGACTTTACTTGGCTTTTCTTTCCTCCTATGCGTAGGAATAAACCAAGCCTGAAGCTATAATTAAAATGCAAATGGGTTTCTGAAGTCAGTTTTGTTAGAAGGAGGAATGCCTACTGGATGGGCAACCTGCAATGCCTTAGCTCCCCCCCCTTCTTTATCTGCGACTTTCTAGCAAATTCTACAGCCATATGGTTCATAATGCATATGTGATGAAGTGAGCATTAAGTTTCCATATGGAAGTGTTTTCTCTTTGGTATACCCCATACTCGCTCACATTTTTGCTTGCAGATTTTCATGCATGCGACTGCCGCTGCCTGTCATTTCTTTATGCCTCCCAACTTAGTTGGTTTGCAAGATTTAGCTAGAGTCCTTTCAAACTCGATTATTCCTGAATCATACCTAAAGTTTTTTCTATTAAAAATGTATCTTATTTTAAATTAAGTATATTTATTTATTTAATGTATGTATATTCAAACTCAATTATTCCTAAATAATACCTGAGCTTTTTTAAATGACATCTATTTATTTGTTTGTATAACCTGCTGAGTCTGTTCTGTTTTTTTAATTATGTCTAATATACAAGAATTATAGAGAAACATAGATAAAAAATTATCAGTTAAAGCAGTAAAGTGAATGTTAACACAGAGGTATACATCCAAAGCTCCCAAATCTCTAACTCTTACTGAGATTGGAGGGTAATATCGTATGAGGAGCAATGTTCATTAAGAATGAGGATTCTAAAAGGAGAATCCTCCTGGAGAAAAGAGCTCCCTGTGTGCAACTCCAAGATAGCATGTATGATGGACAGTTGTGTGTGCCATGCTGACTGTGCTAAAGAATGCTCAGATAGCTGGCCAAGTAGTGATTCTAGGTACAGCTGTGGAAATTTTATGAATGGTAAAATGTCCAACTGAGTCAGCAAAATCTATAAAAAAGATTTACCATCACCAATATAGTGTGGCATCTAAATAGAATAAAAAAGTAGAAGGGATACTTTGTTGTCTTTAATATTCTTTGACCTTTAGACTCTATGAATTAGACCATACAGAGAAAGGTTAGCAAGACTGCCCCAACTCTGTTATATTACTAGACTTCCTGATCCTCCAACTTTCTGACCTCATATTATGTCTATATGACTATAGTCTATTCCCAAGCTACCTTTTGAGTCCTCAAGCATGCACTCAGTTAGGCATACCTGCCCATGGATATTGCCAACCTGGCTGTATCTGAGCCAGTGGGAGTATCTATTTTGATTACTTCAAGCCTGTAGGTGCTTTGAATGGTATCTGGCTGTATAGACTTTTGAGATTATTGTAGAGAGAATTTTCACTCCTGAAATTGTTTTCTATGCTCTTAAAGAAAAATTTAAGGAGTATTTAATTGGAATTGATTTGGGAATGCAACTTTATGCTTAGCATTTTACTTCTTTCATGTGTATTGTAAATTTTATATTTTAAGATTTATTTTACATAGATCTACTGTTTTGAGTGTGTTCCACCATGTTTGGAAGTTAGGTTTCAAATTGGAAATAATATGGGAAGTTATCTTAATGTTTATTTTGACATAAGCCCACTAAAAAGACTTTAAAATGCATATGGTAGCTTATGTGTAACTTCAATTTCATGTTACTACCTTGAGAATAAATAATAAGTAATTAAATTTTAATTATTGGATCTCTAGTGATTCCAATCATGTATATAGATAAATTAAGGAGAACAACAGTTTCAATGAGTTATTTGATCTTTGATTAACAGACAAAACTAGCATTTTCAAACTCATTAAAAGGAGAGAAATTATTTTATTTAACAAATGAGTCTATCTGTAGCCATAATTTAGAGTTAGATATTAAAAGATGCTAATATATGCAAATCTCCTCATGATACATTAATGGCATGACAGTACTGTTTCTATTGAAATGGCTTTGACTTGTCATAGACTTACACATTTATCTAGCATCTTAGTATATGCCACAATCATCATCAATGTGACCAAATGTTAAAGATAGCAAGTCTTTCATTAATTTCAGCTCTTTAAAGGAGTTGTTGAGAATTATCACAATTTTGAATTCTCATTAATACACACACACACACACACACACACACACACACAAACACACCCTACTACTTTGGGAAAATTCACTCAGAATGACATATTAAATCTTCTAATGTTCCTGTACACACTATATGCATTTTCCTGTATCTAGGTCCTGCCTGCTAAACCTTAACACATATTGTTGAATTGAATTACTAAAATCCCATAGCACAGGACCTCAGGTCTGTAAATAGTAATTTAAAATTTGGACTAGATCAAAGTCTATTTTTTGCATTCAACTGAAGGTTTAGATTTATTCTTTGTGACAAGAAATGCCTATGATGTATGGGAATGCCTCACTCTTGAAAGTTGTGACGATGTCTTCTCATCATTTACAGACCCTTATCATAACCAGTGGCTTTACAAAATACCACCCGGAGAATTATAATGAAAGTCAGTTTCATCTACCTTGGGCTGACTTTGGGTGGCTTTCATGTTTTCATCAAACTAAACTTTGACAGAAGATGTATCCAAAAATTTATATTAGAGCTTGCATAGCATATGAAAGGCTCAGTAAAAAAAATTTGATAGAGTAATTTTGGATCCAAGGAATTATTATTTAACAGTTATATATCATTAATATATAATTTTTAATTTTTAAATAAAATTTAATTATTAAATATATAATAGGTAACTTATAGATCATTTATGATATATTTAATAATTTTAAATTTGTATCAATTAAATTTAATTATCTGTAATATATTTAATAATTAAATTATTTATATAATTAAATTAATAATTTATATATTTAAGATGCTAAATATTTAAATAATAATTACTCAGTAGTAATTACTTTTATTAAAGAATGATTTCAAGAGAGTAATGCTACAGAGTAGTAGACCCCTACCAGAGACACATTTAGGTGTTAGCTGCTGCTCTTCCTTGTGCATCTCCTTATATAAGCCAGTGCTGATATTTAATATTGATTATCAACCTGACATAATCTATTTATTTAGAAGACAAACCACTAGGCACAATAATGAGGGGCTATCTAGAGTACGATATGCCTGTGATGGATTATCTGCTTTATGCTGATTGAGGTGGGGCGACCTTAACTGTGTATGGCATCATCTCATAGGTTGAGATTCTGAATAAACAGTAGGGAGTTTGCTGATAATTCACAGTCACCACTTTCTGTTCCCTTGTAGTAGACACAGTAAGACCAGCTGCCTCTGCGCCTGCTGTTATGACTGTCCTAACAGTATGGGCTATACCCTTGAAACAGGATTTGACTCAAGAGAAATAGTTTTACTTAAATTGCTTTTGTCATGGTATTTTGACACAGCAATGAAACAAATAATAAGTATAACAGTCACCCCCCCGAGTGTATATTCTCATTTTTAACACAAGAAAGCAAACTATGGAATTGTTACAATTTCTTAGATCTAAATGTTCAGACTGAACAGACAAAGATGAAGAAAGCACTGAGATTATATTAGCTAATATAAGACAAATCCAGAGATTGGCATTCGATGCCACAGAGAATGCACCAAATGTAGAAGGGGGACATTTTTAGAAACATTTCAAATTAAAAGTTTATGAAGAACCCCAACAGCATAGCAAATACAAATTGCATCTATGTGAATAATGAAAACAAAAAAAAAACAGATATTGTACATTGAGAGGCTAAATGTAATGAAACATCCACTCAGAAGGAGGCTTACTCATCTTACACTAGAGGACGTAATTATTTCTTTAAACTAGGGCAGGAAGTCTGGCTTTTCACTAGGGAATCACATCTAAATGCAAATTCATAGACTCACCCTTCTGATCCACAGCAAAGTCAGCGACAGCTAGAGTGGATTCACATAGTACTCTTAAATCCTTTCACACTTTGAAAAAGAAAGGGGAAATACAAGGTCTTCAAAAGCACTCAATGTGATTATTATTATCAGCTCATCACATGAGTTCTGAATGTGTATGAAGTAAAACAGATACCGACATTCTTCAGTTTCTGAAATACAAAATTACCTATGATATGATTCATTTCTTTCTTTAACACACATCTCAGATTCTTAAAATGATTGTTTGATTTCTTCCATTGTGTGAAAGCTTCATTTTGCTTTTCCAGTGAGATGATTTAATACTTGGAGTGTTTCTGTTAAGACATACATCAGAAATCTTTGTGATGAAAGCATCAAACATATACCAGCATTAAAATAATACTTTAACTTTAATGCAGAATTTCAGCCCTAATACAGACCAAGTTAAAATTGCTAAATGAGGTTTTAATAGACTCTATCCCAAGGACATTGTCTTCTGGCTTCAACAATACTCTGCATTAAAAATGATTCTAAGAATAAAATATTTGTCACATTTTTGATTCATTAGCCAAAAAATTGTAATGATTTTAATTGTCTATTTAAATATTGAGCAATAAGTAAAATGCAATGAGTAACGAACCATTATATGGGTGGTTCTGCCTTAGAGATGCAGTCAATAGCAGCCGTTTCTTTTATATTGAGATATGAATGGTCAGAAGTCAACTTGTTGACAGTGCTATTATCACATATTGTAGGCTTCAATTCAGCAAGTCATTTCCAAGATTCTCTCTTGGGATATTATATGCAAAATATTTTCTGTTTGGAGTGAGAAAGAAAAAAGTTCTTGTATTTAATATTAAATTTTCATTTGCAAATTATGCTATGTATACTTATAAAAGTTATTTTCCTTTTGCTAACGCAGTCAGTTAGCACTATTTATATGTAGTAAAGAGGGAGTGGAGAGATGACTCAATGGTTAAGAGCACTGACTGCTCTCCCAGAGGTCCTGAGTTCAATTCCCAGCAGCCACATGGTGGCTCACAACCATCTGAGTTCTGATGCCTTCTTCTGGCATAAAGTCGATAGAGCATTCATATACACTGATTAATTTTATGTAGTAAAGAAAATCCTGTCTTACTAGTAAAATGCTATTTTAGGTAACTTAGATGAAGATGCTTGGTAAAATGGTAGCAACAAGTTAACCTTTCTGTTTTACTGACAGATATTTCAAAATATCTTTATTCTTTTGGCCTTTTCCTCTTTTCTTACTAAACTTATCACATAAATTGCTCAAATTCTAGAATTAAACCATTCATAGACTTACATAGCTAAGTAACATTTCCACAATGGAAAGCCTAAGGCAGACAGCAACCTGTAAAATTATCTCATTTCAAATACCATATTAAATAATATCAAGAAAGCTGGTGAACAGACATTGAAGACAAGGAAAACAAAACAGAAGCAAGAGAAGATGACACATGAAGAGTACTTCAGGAACAGGAGCAGAAATAGATTAATGGATTTAAATGTGCTATTTATGATAATGCCAGATCAGCCTGGTTCTCTGGGACGAAAACAGCATTCAATAATTCTGCCTTCTCAACTCTCATGCTTTAAAGTTTGGTTTGCGGGCCTTTTCCTTTCTGAAGTCTAAATTCCACTGAAAATATAATTTATCCAATGGCAAGAAGAATTTCAAAGATTAATATTATTTTAGTTTAAGAGATAACATCATACATGCAGGACTGTTGATAGTTATTGAAATTTCTATTAAGTTCACTTCTTGTAATATATGGAGAAATCACTATGAATTTTTCCCATGCACATCTCTAGAAACAGGTTGATTGCATTCATTTGGAATGACTTTGGTTATTTTCTGATGAGATTTTACAAGCCAGGTCATCATTAAGGCAAGAAAGAAGTCAATTTAAGTTGCAGCATGTAATCCTTTGCTAAATATAAAAAGAGAAATATCACAACTGTGAGTCTGCTGAACAGCAAAGGAAAGAAGATTGCATAATTACTGCTTGTGAAGATGTTTCAGAATACTGATATTATAATTTAAGAACTCAATTTCAATTTACATAGATAATATAGTTTAATTAATGTGCTGTAAATAGAAGGGACCAGGTAGCTTTTGAATATTTTCTTTTGGTACCAGTTGGCGCTGATTAAATGTTAATTTTATGAAGTGGGAAATATTAATTTTCTATTTTATGACAAAAATATTTACTTATTATTTAAAGTTTCTTCAAAAGTTCCAAATAAGCAAACATAGAGAAAATTTATTCTTTCCTTGTTCTGAGTGCTCTGGACCTCCATGGTATTCCCACTGCCATCGGATCTATAATTATAATTTCTATTCTAGGCAGCCTTCCAAATGCATCTTCAAATTAAGACTAGTTATAGGCCTTCTGAAGAAATGCCAGCCAGGAAACCCACTTGGATGGTACTGAGGCTGACATGCCTAATTAGATTATACACATGATTGCTGACAGATTTTAATACTTTTTTTCTGGTGATAATTTATTTATGACGATATTGATCATTTTACAATTATACTGTTGTCTAGGAATAAAAGTGACCCAGAAGATATTGATGGCTCACTGGATAGATATCTAACATTACTACAGTTTGAAGCAGAGAGATGTTTTACAACAAGCGTATTTTCATCCTTAAATGGTCATCAAAGATGGAAGGCAAGGCAACAAAGAAATTAAGGGAAAAATAATAAAAATATAAAAAAGAGAGAGGGAATGAGAAAAATAAAGATAAAAAAGAGATCTCCAGGCACACCATCTAGTCCTGATGAGTTATTTATTTCCTCACAAAACTCAAGCTAAATTTTAGAGTTGAGGCAGAAACTATGGTTGAAGAGGAGAGAACAAACATCTAAACAGTGGAGGAGGAAAATCTTTCTGGTTTGTCAGAATAAGTAAACAGGATACAATAGTCCTTTGTCAGTGTATTTTTCTAAGCAAAGGAGGTAGAATAAAATTCTACTACAAACACAAGACTGTGCAGAGGAAAACAGTTGAGAACAACAGGCTTTATTAGATTTTATATTTTATTGCATGTATTACCAGACTTCTACAGATGGAATAAAGCTGGCTTTATATTAGAGCCATAAGCCCTTCAGCTTTTGATGGTTTCTAACAGCATATTTCATCAAATGTCCCCTCAGACATTCACACGAGTGCAGCATTTATTTCTGTCCTTAAAATTGAAGTCAGGAGTGCCAATGAAGCTTTATACAGTGAACATTACCAAAGCTTTATAAAACAAAGTAGAGAAGGGAAAAATTCCACTGTCCAATTTTCTTTAATTTTATTTGCATTCATTGAATTTTAAGAAAAATTCATTATAACAATTTATATAGAGATAAACAAATATGGTGTCCTTATTATCTTTGCCTGTCAACACAACCTAGAGTCACCTGAAAAGTGGATCTCAATAGAGGGACTTCCCAGATGAGATTATCCTGTGGGAAAGTCTGTGAAGGAATGTCTTGATTATTAACAAGGAGAGTTATTAATACAGGAAGGTCCATGCCCCTGTGAGTGGTACCATTTCTTAGGCAGGTGGTCCTGGGCTGTTTAAGAAAGCTGGCAGATTAATAATAACCCACAAACTTTGGACCAGCCAATGAAAATGAATACACAGCATTCCCAAACTTATGGGATATAATGAAAACAGTGCTAAGAGGAAGTACATAGGATTAAGTGCCTACATGAAAAACTTGGAGCAATCTCATACAAGCAACTTAGAAGCATATCTGCAAGCTCCAGAATAAAAAGAAACACACACACCAAAGAGGAATGGACACCAAGAAATAATCAAACTGAGGGCTGAAATAAAAAAAATAAAAACAAAGAGAACCATACAAAGAATCAATGAAACATGGGAGTGGTTATTTGAGGAAATCAACAAGATGACAAACCCTTGTCCAAGTTAACGAAGATTCAGACAAAGAGTATCCAAATTACCAAAATCAGAAAAGGAAAGGAGGACATAACAACAAATTCTGAGCAAATCCAGAGGTTTCTGACCCCTTTATTGCTGCTTACAAAGTTCATCAAGTCATTTCATATTCTAAGTGATTTTTAAATGTTTGCATTCTGTAATGTCTAGTAATTATCACTGCGACTTTTAAATTAAGTAACTGTACCTGTTACCCAGTGTTTAATTCCAGTTATAAAGCAGTCTTCTGGATGGTAGTCACTCTTAATCTCTAGATAGTTAGCTTTCTCATGGATATTTTATGGATCTCAATTAACTTTAATTTCTTTACATGTTCAAAACTAAATTCAGAATCTCCAAGTTGAAACTAACCTTATATGATGGTCTATTTTGATTGTCAATGTGACACAGTATAGAATCACTAGAGAAAGGATTCTGAATGTCTAGACTAGGTTGGACTGTGAGCATGTCTATGGGGGATTATCTTGATTATAATGGCTGGTTTGTGTGTCAAGTTGACACAAGCTAGAGTCATCAGATACGTAGGAGCCTCAGTTAAGGAAATGCCTCTATGAGATCAAGGTATAAGACATTTTCTTAAATAGTGACCAATGGGGGAGGGTGGAGCCACCCCTGGGATGGTGGTCCTGTACTTTATAGGAAAGCAAACTGAGCAAGCTTGTAAGAAGCACTCCCCCATGGCTTCTGAATCAGTTCCTGCCCTGTTTGAGTTCCTGCCCTGCTTTCTGTGGTGATGAAGAACAATGTGGAAGTGGAAGCCAAATTTGCTTTTTGGTCATTGTGTTTTTTCATAGCAATAGAAACTCTAACCAAGACACTGAGATAGAAAGATCTGCTCACTTGAGTTGCACCATTCTATGGACAAGGGATCATAGCGATGCTGTGTAGAAAGTGAGAAGATTATGAGCAAGCAAGCACACATTCTTCTGTCCTGATCATTGATGTCGTGTGAGCAAATCTGTCAGACTTCTGCTATGGTGATTTCCCCAATATGATGGATGACAATCTGGAATTGTGAACCCAACATCAAGGTTTTTCCCCATATATCTAGGGTACTTATCACAATAACAAGAAAGAAATCCATGATTCTTTACCCTGGTCCTTTCTGCTGCTAAAGTAAGTAACTTTAGATTACACAGATACTCAAGTCTGGGAAGCAAATGAGATCTTTCATATATTCCTTTGTCTCTCTTCACTTCTCATACCAATTTTAAAGAACCAGTCTTATCTGTTTCCTCAGAATATGTCTGACATATATATGTTTTGACTCACTTCAGTTGCCACTCTTCCATCCTAAGTCATTGTCTCATTTGGAGCCATTCATTCTTACAACACTTTAATCATCAGGTTATATGCTTTCTTATTTTACTTTAAGACTATTGATTACAATTTGATTAAAATCTCAATTTTTCATTTATTTAGTAGCATTTATTTATTATTTATTTTGTGTGTAGTGGTGGTGCATGTATGCCAAGACATGTGTGTGAAGGTCAGAAACAATTTATAATATTTCTCCATCCATATGAGACCCAGAGATCACATTCGGGTTTGGAGGCAAGTGCCTTTGTTCACTGAACTTACTACTGGTACAAAATTCCAATTATTTGTTTTTATTTTTATTTGTGTGTGTGTGTGTGCATGTGAGAGAGAGAGAAAGAGAGAGAGAGAGAGAGAGAGAGAGAGAGAGAGAGAGAGAATATGTAGTGTTGCAGGATATTTAATCATACTCTCATACTGTGAAAACCCAAGACTGTGTTTAAAAAAATCAGCCTTGAATCAGGGGGTAGAGCCAGCTACTAGCTGACAGGACATAGCCATAGAGAGGATGGAGGAGCTAGGAAGACAGAGAGATGCACAGAAAGGAGTAGAGATAGATTTAGAAATTCATGGGTCTTTTTATTTTGGGATCACTGGGCCTCTGGCCAAAAAGGAAGGTCAACTGGTTGCTTCTTGGCCTCTCTAACCTAGTAGGTTTTTATTCCAACATCTGACTCCTGAGTCTTTATTGGCAAATAGAGCAACCTAGTTAAAAATAATAATGTAATCCAACATGGTGAACAGGTTTCCCAAATCCAGCTAAGCCCCATGGAAAGGTTCTGCTCTAACTGTTAGAAGCCCTTACTAAGAGGGCTTACTAATCCCTTACAGGATTGTCACACACAGGTAGGGGCTAGGTTGGTCCAATTCAGGCTCCCTGGCTGTTGGTTCAGCTTCCACAAGCTCCTGGGAACTCAGGTTAGCTGTCTCTGTTAATTCCCCCATGATGAACCCCTGGCTGATTCAATCCTCCCTTCTTTTCTTCCATACGGAGCTCAGTACAGTGCTTGTCTGTGGATTTCTGCATCTGCTTCCACTGTTACTGGGCAGAATATCTCTGATGGCAATTAGAGAAGTTACCAATTTGCTTGCAGAAGATGTCCAGTTTACCTCCATGTAAGGGGAGGAGCTAGGTCCTGCCTCAACTTGATGTATCACACTTTGTGCAAGCCCATGGGAGGCCCATCCCTTTCTGAATGGAGATGGAGGAGGAGTGGATGCAGAGGGGGCTAGATGGGAAAGGGGAGGGGATGGGAGAAGAGGAGGGAAGGGAAACTAGTTGGTATGAAAAATAAATGAAAGAAATACAACTTAAATAAAATAAAACAATCTTTTTAAAAAGGGGGTGGGGTGGGGGAGTTGGGAGAGTGGGAGGATATGAGGGAGAGGGAACTAGGAATGGGTATGTAAAATAGGATTGTTTTTTAAAAGAGGTGAAACCACCCAAAAAGTAATGTAGTGTGTGTGTGTGTGTGTGTGTGTGTGTGTGTGTGTGATGTGTGTACATGCCTACAGAGGCTACAAGACGGTGTTGAATCTCCCAGAACTGGGGTTTCAGGCAGTTGTAAGCTATTTGATATGGGAATTGAGTTCTGGTTCTCTTGATAAACAGTACACATTCTTAACTACTAAGCCGTTTTTCCCATCTCTCAAATCCTAATTTTTAAACATGAACTTAACAATAGTCATTATTATCATACCCTTACTAAATTCATTATCAGTTCTTTACATTTTAAAGCAACTTATGTTCTCCTTTTCACTATTTATTTAGTAACTGTCTCACTGGTAGGCACAGAGTAGTTATTAAACATGTCAGAATGGATAATCAGAATGACTTTTGTTTGTCTTGATAATCCAGCATCCCTTAGCCTGGGTAACAGGATGATATTAACGTGCATATGCCAACAGTTATTGTGGGGGATGAGGTAATAAGAGGTGGGAAGCCTGTGTGTGACAAACATACATACTATAGTGTTCTCTCCGCTCACACTCCCGCTTTCCACACCAGGATTAATATCTTCATTCGCATTCAGTTACAAATCCTTATCTAAGTCAGTCCTTGTTAGCTGTCTTTACAGGCAATTGCAAAAATTTATGAGCTCTATCTTAGTTTATTCCTCATCCCTGATATTCCAGCAGACATATGGCTCAGACTATTCAGTTATTTGAATTAATAGAATTTTCTTTCTTTGCTAATGGTTTTATAGACACCAGAGCAAACACTCATAAAATAACATTTACTGATAGAGTCGACCTCAATTTAGGAATCTCTCTCTCTCTCTCTCTCTCTCTCTCTCTCTCTCTCTCTCTCTCTCTCTCTTCACACACACACACACACACACACACGCTATATTTGCTAATAGTTTCCCTTTTCTTTGGAAAAAGGCACACATGAGTTTTAAGTATTTTCCATAAAATGATTTTAGAAAATAAAAATGGATTAATGAAACTAAAGAAAGTTCACTCAGCAAGAAAGATTGATGAACAATTGCAAAGGAAAATATTTAATCCCGATCTGGTCAAAGGGAGCCTAAAATGTTCAAAGAATGGGATTGGCATGATAGCACAATATTTTTTAAAGCCTATAAAAGTCTTAAAAAAGCGTGGGCACACTAAGCTATGTACTGGTGATCTACAGGATTTTATTATGGTAGAAACGCATGGTGCTTTGCTCAAGTCTTTAAATTTTTATGTCAATTTTTAAAATTATCTGCACACAGTCATATTTAAAACATAATAGGTCATTGCTATGACACTCTAGAATCAATCGAGGTGTGTGTGTGTGTGTGTGTGTGTGTGTGTGTGTGTGTGTGCGCATGCGCACGTGTTATGAGTTGAACTGTGTCTTGATATATTGGCATATTGAAGTCCTAATTCTCTAAGCTCATAATATGAAATCTAGGTGAAGAAAATGCAGGTGTCCTTATGAGTAATGAGGTCATTCTGCTGTAATGGACTCCTAATCTCTTTACTTCTTCCAGAAAATACTGAAATAGACTACAACATGGTGGGGACACCAGATGCAAACAAAAGCAAAGACCTAGCACACAGGGTATTGGCAATATATCATCAGAAGCTGAGGCAGAGGCATGGAGAGTTGTTTCTGTCTTAGGCTCCAGAAAGAATCAAACCTATGGGCACCTTGCTCCAGAGCTTCTGGTTTCCACACCTACACATGAGTTCTGTCACTTAAGTCACCAAGTTTCTGCTTGTTAAAGTTGTTAAAGTTAAAGTTGTCCTTGAAAACTAATATAATGTCACCTACTCCATGTCTGAGAATGTATGAATAACCCCTTACCATAAGCTATAGTAAGAATGAAAAGAAAAAGAAAGTTCTTGGGAATAATTTAAGTATTGCATCATTAAAGTAAAATATTGTAAATTTTAAAAAATATATTTGGGGCAATGTTGGTTGACCCAGCCAAAAACTTATTTTGTAATGTTAAGTTTAAAAAGATAGATACCCACTTTTGGTTAAGAAGGAGAAAGTACACAGTCTGAATTTACTTCCATGCTTTTACAAGCTGAGACACTGAACAAAGCAATGATGGCCAATGTAGGGCAGGCAGCAATGCAAAGTAGAGATCTTTGGGGACAGGGGGGGTCAAGTAGGCAAATGCGAAGGTTCTTCCAATTTGCTGCCTGGAGAAAGTTTCAGGGTTTGGCTAAGGAAAAGAATTTCAAGCAAAACCTGGATGTTTCTCTAAGCTGAAGAAACTAAGCAGGGAGTTCCCAGAAGTCAAGAGAGAGTTCACAGAACAGAATGCCATGGAAGAGAAGCAGCGCTAGAGCTAACTCTGGGGAGATTGTAGCTGGCTTCGCTCAGTATTCAGTTTGGTTCTGTTTAACTCACTCACTCTGAGGGAAGGGACTCTCTGAACGGACTGGGAGATAGAATGAAGATACAGTGGGTAAGATCAGGATTACTGACAGTTCCCAGAAACGTTTGAGACATTTACTATCTATGGGCCCTCAGGTCCAGCAATAAGATAAATCCTGCCTTGGTAATGGGAAAAAAATAAACAGAATAAATGCTGCACCAGACTAAGATGGGTTCAAAAGGTGTTTAAGTGTTGTTTTAATTACAAAAACAAAGCACCCAACAAGAATTAAACCACAATGTCTGGTATCTCATCATAAATTAACAGGCATGCAAATGAACAGAAATTGTCACTTTCTACAAGAAGCAAGCACGAAAAAGTGACTGCAAATAACTCCACAGTGATACAGATCACAGAAGCAGCAAGTAAAGACATTAAGACAGTTACACTTATGCATCCAGAAAGCTCAACCAAAAACTGAACTTCTTACATAGGGACATGTGTGGTGGGTAATATTACTTATCAATCCTGGGCATATCTATGAAGGAGTCATTAGAACGGACTAATTGAAATGATAAGACCCACCTAAATTCTGGAGGACCATTCCCTGGGCTTATGTGCCATACTAAATTAAAAGGACAATGCAGTCATGGCAACAGCAGAAGCTTAAAGAGACTGTTCACTCTGCATCTGCCGTCAGGAAGCAATGTGAGATGGAGAAAAGAGCTCAGATCACATTGTCCTTTTAATTTAGTATTTCTAATATGTTATCTTAGAAACAGATAAAGTAACTAACACAACATGGAAGATAGATATGTAAATATGAGTCAACTCAAACTTCAGACATATGATGCATCACATGAAAAATTCTTGCTAAGATAAATAACAGATTTATTACAATAAAACAATATAGATTAAAACACTAATGAACTTAAAACCTAGAAGCCATAAATATTAAATCATGAAGGAAAATATTATGAAGAACAAAGTACACTTAAATCATCTTTGCAATATATCCATCTTTTAAAACATTTTGAATTTTATATTTTCAAGAGAAAACTACAAATAGTTGACACTTTTAATTATATAAAATGATATTCATATTCATATCTAACCAAGAGTTTGTGTAAAAGAATTACAGGTGATTTTGTTACTTTTTAAAAATTATTTTAAAGGGAATTTATAGACAAAATGGGCAAAGTTTCATTGTAAACTAGCTTTTCCCTTAAGTTTAAAGAATAGCTAACTTTTCTATCAACTGTTAAACAAACTGTCCTTTCTTTTTTATTCTTCTTGTGTTTTATAATAGAAAATCAATAGCAATGTTGTTATCCAAGAATAAGACTCCTGCAAAGTCAAACACTCACAGAGTGCTGAAACTATACATTTTCTGTGAGGCACAAGGAAACAGAAACTCTAGACATAGACAGACACAAAACAATAACTCAACAGGCTTAAGATCATGCCTGATCCAATAAAGGGAGAAAAATGCTCTTCTGTGGGCCAAGAAAAACTTTAAAATATCTATGTTCTTCCTGTGAAGGTAGATTAACAAGGAGAAAAAAATGTAAATGTTAAAGTAATTATGTAGATGGAAATTATAAGGAAATGGATCCCATCCAACCCAAACACAATCATAAAAGCATACAGTAGAAGAGAAGTTAATTGAGGGAATAAGTGTGGTTGGAGGTGGGAAGACATTGTTAAATGGTGTGTTCTATCCTTCTTTTCTTTGGCCACAGAAGTACATATGGAACCCAGCTAGTCAATATTTGTAGGTTAGTTTCAACAAGTTTCTATGAACAGGCCTATCTTAAAGGAAGGATGAATAAGTCCCAATACATCTGTATATTTTCATTAACATTGATCTTGGCTCCTATAGTCTATGCCTGGAATTTTAGGAAAGTGCTTATCATATGGTTTTGCTAGTTAAAAATACAGAGAGTCCACTGTCAAGATACATTTTCTCTAAGTTTTGTTAAATGGTTTCAATTACTCTACATAAACTGAAATCCCAGAGGCTCCAGTCTAGATAGCAAGACAAATAAATATATCATTCAATGTTTGTTTGCCTCTAAGGATCTTGTAATCATTACATTCCTGGAGTCCAAATGATATTCTCCATGAAAAGTTAAAAAAATAATGATGAGCATGTGGCATCGAAGGCAAATTGAGTAAAAACATATAGTAGAGAATTCATTATGTGAAATAATCCTTAGATGAGTTAACATAAGCTAGAAGCATTGATCCTGAGGGAAAAACAAAATATGTGCTTCTGATACACTTGGAAAACAATAAACTGATTGTTGAATTCAATCAGAAAGATGCTCTGTTCTTTTTTACTCTTCAATGCTAGTGAATCACCCTTGTTCCATGTTAGAATCCTTTGTCTCTGTGCTTCTCTTGTGCCTGAGAACTATTTCATGAGTCTGTCAGTTAGGAAGCTTGAGGAAAATGACATTCTGTGTTTTATCAATGCAGACATTTGGATGGAGGTCATGTGACTCATGACTCTAACAGTTGAAGCAGAACAAGGGATGTAATTAGGTCAAAATTACATGTTCATAACATTGATGGAATTTTTGTTTTGTGCTTTAGGCAAAATATAAGACACTCTTATTAGTAGATAAATATTCTCTTTAGTTAGCCTGCTATGTGGCTAGAAGACATAAATAAGAAGATAAATCTAGAAAACCAATCTTAACTCTTAGGAAGTAGTTTTTAATCCCCATATGACTGACCTTTGAAACACAGCAATGTCAGCCCACTGCTTATTCAGAGATTTTGTTTATGTTGCATTATGAAAATTACCCACAAAGAAGAACGATTCATTTAAATTATTAATAGCAGTGAAGAAATATTGGTAAACATTTAAATTCATTTGTTCTGCTAAAAGCTGAAATATAAATAAACTGTGAGTCTCTAGGGTCATTATTTGAGGAATGCTGCTCAACACCCCTATGATGACACATGGTGAAGGTATCCTTATGACATTTGCTAGTTTATGTAAAAGATCGAGTTGCCAATAGCAACAGCAGCCTGTAATGATTGGAAGATCGTTGGCATGAGTAGATGCCTACCATTAGATGATACCAACCTCTGCTGATATTCTAAGAAAGGATAAGAAAGAAGAAAAAAAGTGGGAGTCACAAACAATAAATTAGTGCAAAATGAAAAATGTGGAAGAGTCAGAGATCAAATGGTCTTACAGGGAATAGCTTGTAACAGTACTAGTACTCAATATTTGCTCAATGTTTGCTTCAGTCAGGGTTTCTCTTGCTGTGAAGAGACAACATGACCATGGCAACATTTAATTGGGGTGGCTCCCTTAGAGTTTCAAAGGTTCAGTCCATTATTATAACATGATGTTGGGTACAGGTTGATTAGAATACAGTAAGAAGTGGACTGTGACAACAACAGTATCTTGAAAATATATGAGACCTCAGAGCCCACCTCCACAGTGATGCACTTTCTCCAACATGATCACACCTACTCCATAAAGGCAATACCTTCTATTAGTGCCACTCCCTTTGGGAGTCATTTCTTACAAACCACTGCAATATCCAATGTTCAAAGACCAGAATATATCACTTTAATTATTTTATTAAACAGTGAGTCCCATCCTAATGTGTTAACAATGTGAACCTCAATAAAAAGAACATTTTGGTGAAAACACATAGTAGGAAAATTTAAAGACAAACAAAAAAAGGAGGAAATATACCCATTTTACTTTCTAAGAAAAATGGTTAAGCACATTGAAGTTTATTGAATTCTAAGTATGGTCTTCATTAAAATCCACATGGCAATATGTATATTTGTGTCACACAGTAAACTATAAATTTATTAGTAGTAAGAAATATGTTTGGGTCATTACAATTTGTCAGGCATGTATTATGATAATTTCTCCCTACTCTCCCTATTTTCTCAGAAATCCGTCAGACCTCCTGACCCACTTAACTTCATGCTCTTTCTTTCTCTTTCAAAACCCCCAGAAAATGAAAATCAAACTAAAGAAACCAGTAAGACAAAAGATACCAAAACAAAATGAAATCACACAGAAACACACTATACACACATTCAAAAGAATGAAAAGAAAATAAAGAAGGAAGGAAGGAAGGAAAGAAGGACAAATAAACCATTGAATCCATTTTCTGATGGTCAGCTATACCTGGGTGTGGGGGCTGTACTGGAGTGTGATTACTATTCACAGTGACACTCCACTGGAGTAAGCTGATTTTTCCTTTCCTAACAGGTATCCCTCACAGAGTGTCTTAGTTAGGAATGGGACCTTGTGTCTACTTCCTCTTCTCAGGGCTGGGATTTTGTTTGGTGTCAACCTATGCAGATCTGCAGGTAGTTCATGTGTGTATCAGTCCTTCTCTATATAGAAGATACTGTTTCCTTGGAGTTATTTACCATCCCAAGTTCTTACAGTTTTTCCATCTCCACTTCCTCTTAGATCCCTGAGCCTACAAGTGATGGGTTTGATGAAGACATCCCATTCAGGACAGAGTGCTCTGAAGTCTGTCACTCTCTACACATTGTGCTGTTGTGGATCTCTATGTTAATTATCATTTATGGTGAGAAGATGCTTCTCTGATGATGGTTGGGTGAAGCACTAATGCAGGGGTATAGCAATGTATCATTAGGAGTCATTTTATTTCTATGCTAAATTTGGGTTATTGTACATCCCTCATTGTTTTCTGAAATTATATGGGATGGAGAGTGGCATTAATAGGCCAGCCCACTGAATCACTAAAGAAAGTTTCTCTGAGCACTTGCCCTGAACAACTGACTGTCAACAGGTGAGAAATATAACAATTTGACAAAATCTATTTTTTTAAAAACTTGCCACAAACTTTGCTTTAGTGAATTCTAAACAATTGCCACTAGAAAATACAAAGTTTGCTTTCTGTGAGCCTCTGGCTACATCTTAATCAGCTGATCGAGAATGACTGTGTTTTGTGTGTATATTACTGTTTTAGAACACATTATTTAATGGTTCATTAACATATTCCTCATGACAAAAGGCTGTGTAGCTCTTACTTGCATGTATCTTGTCTGTTGTGTTCTGAGTCTAAAATGTTCCCCATAAGCTTATGTTTCAAAATCCACACATAGTTCTTTAAAAATCGTTATCCAGTTGTTTTATTCCATATTAATTATTTTCTGTCTGCAATTTTAACATTTTTCAAGTAGTTCTATGTGGAAAATTACTCTTTCTTGTTTTATTCTCCTTCAGAACCTTTTTATTTTTAATCAAGTAAGACAATCTTTCTCTGAAAGTTCCAGCATATTTTATTGAGAATTTGGCTGCATAGTCTAACCTTAAACAAGTTAAAATAAAAATATATCAACACCAATCTTTTCTGTTTAGCAATTTCAAAGGCCTCTGACATTTTGCCTAAATAATCCCAATGCCCTTACTATTTCAAAACATGAACTCATTATTTTATAAAACGAACCCTATCTATTGACTTATTTCTGCACATGCTCACTAGCTAAGGTAAGGCATGTTCTTTATCACCCATGTTAGGTACAAAATAAGAAGATCCTATGTCATTAATATTTATTCATTTCATCCCAACACATCTTTTTCATCTATGCACTATTACTTCATTTAGGGTAAGTCATATCTTTTGGTTGGGATATCATCTCGAAATAAATTGATGTCTTACGATTCATCTTGTCTTTTTTTACACATTTCCCACTTTCCAGGAAGGAGTTTTTTGAAAGTGAAAGGGATCATGTCATAGTCTTCTGCATCTCCGGTTCCCTTCATTATTTCTCTCCAGGGATGGTCTCTTCTCTATTAACTAAGAAGACAGAGGGATTACCAGCTACTGGGAAAGAGAGAAGAGGCTGGTGCTATCTACTGCATGTAAGTCCCTGGGCTCAGATATTTCTATATGACGACTAAGTCAGCACTTGCTCAGTTGTCTCCTCCATGTCACAATAATTTCAGGTAAGAATTTGCCTCTTCGGACAGAATTTTTTGTGATATTTTTATAAATTAATTTATTTTTTAAAACAATCTTTTCTCATTTTACATAACAATCCCAGTCCCACTCCCTCCCCTTGTCCCACTCCCCCAACCTTCCCCCTACCCCACCCCCATCCACTCCTTAGAGAGGGTAAGGCTTCCCATGGGGAATCACCAAAGTTTGACATATCATTTTGATCCTTCAAGACCCTCCCTTCTATATTTAGACTGAGCAGGGTAACCCTCATAAAAGAATGAACTCTAAAAGACCAGTTCAAGCACTAGTGATAAATCCTGGTCCCACTGCCAGTGGGGGCAAAGAGTGCCCCAACCACACATCTATTACCCACATTCAAAAGGCCTTGTTTGGTCCTATGCACATTCCCCTGCTGTCAATCCAGAGTCAGTGAGCTCCCACTAGCTCAGGTCAGCTTTTTCTATGGCTATCCCCTTAAGGTCTTGACCTCTTTGCTCATATCATTGCTCCTCCCTCTCTTCGACTGGTCTTCAGAAAATAGGCCCAGTGCTTAGCCATGGATTTCTACATCTGCTTCCAGCAGTGCTGTTTGAAGATTCTATGATGACAATTAAGGTTGCCATCAATCTGATTACAGGGAAGGTGTGTAGATGGAGACTGTGCTTTTGTTTCCCAGCCATCATACCCAAATAATCATACAGAAACTATATTAATTACAGCACTATTTAGCTGATGGCTCAAGCATATTTCTAGCTAGCTCTTACATCTTAAATTAACCCATTTTTTTAGTCTATATATTGCCATGTGGCCATGTAGCTACCTCATTTTCTACATGTCTTGTCTCCTCGGTGGTTGACCGGCGTCTCCTTGAATCCGCTTACTCTCCATATATATATATATATATATATATATGTTCATATTACCCTCCTGGCTTTACTCTGGTATGCCATTGACTAAAATAGATTTATTCATCAACAAATAAAAGCAATACACACCTCCCACATGAAAGGCCAGTTCAGGTACCTTCTCCAGTATAACTTAGGGTCTTAACTGGGGTCATCTATGTGGAGTACTGGGAATTTTCCTGGTGCCAGCTTTCATGCTAAACTCATAATGGCTCCCACAATCAAGTTATCTCTTTGCTCTTCCTCTCTGTCCTTCCCCTATCTCATACATTCTGTTCCCTAGGTGGTCTCCTCCTTCCTCCCCTTCTCTCCTCCCCCATGCTCCCAATTCTTTCATGAAATCTTGTCTATTTTCCCCTTCATCTGGGGATCCATGTGTGTTTCCCTTAGGGTTCTCCTTGCTTCTTATCTTCTCTGGGGTCATTGACTATAGGTGGGTTATCCTTTGCTTTACATCTAATATTCACTTATGAGTGAGTACATGATGTGTTTGCTTTTCTGGGTCTGGGTCATCTTGCTACGAATATTTTCTTCTAGTTCCATCAATTTGCAAGCAAGTTTCAAGATATCATTTTTTTTTTACTGATGAGTAATACTCCATTGTGTAAGTTACCATATTTTCTTTATCCATTCTTCATTTGAGGGACATCTAGATTGTTTCCATCTGGCTATTACAAATAATACTGCTATGAACATAGTTGAACAAATGTTCTTGTGGTATGGGTCTGCATCTTTTAGGTATATGCACAATTTAGGTATTGCCGGGTCTTGATGTACATTGATCTCCAATTTTCTGAGAAGCTGTCATACTGATTTCCAAAGCATCTGTACAAGTTTGTACTTCCACCAACAATGGGGGACTGTTCTCCTTACTCTGCAACCTCTCCAGCATAAGCTGTCATGGTGTTTTTTATCTTATCCATTCTGACTGGTGTAAGATGATAACTCAGAGTCATTTTGATTTGCATTTCTGTGATGATTAAGGATGTCGAGAAATTCCTTAAGTGTCTTTCAGCCATTTGAGATTCTTCTATTGAGAGTTCTCTGTTTAGATCTGAACCTCACTTTTTAATTGTATTATTTTTTATTGATTTTTATTGAGCTCTACATTTTTCTCTGCTCCCCCTGCCTCTCCCCTCCCTCTTCAACCCTCCCCCAAAGTCCCCATGCTCCCAATTTACTCAGGAGATCTTGTCTTTTTCTACCTCCCATGTAGATTAGATCTATGTCTCTCTTAGTGTTCTCATTGTAGTCTAAGTTCTCTGGTATTGTGGTTTGTAGGCTGGTTTTCTTTGCTCTATGTTTAATAGTCTGTTTCTTGAGTTCTTTATACATTTTGGAGATCAGTCCTCTATCCCATGTGGGGTTGTTGAGGACCTTTTTACATTCTGTAGGCTGATATTTTGTTTCATTGACTGTGTGCCCTTTGCCTTACCTAATCTTCTCAGTTTCAAAAGATTCCATCTACTAATTGTTGCTCTCAGTGTCTGTGCTATTGGGGTTATATTTAGGAAGGGATTTCTTGTGCTCTTGTAATCAAGGTTACTTCCCACTTTCTCTTGAATGAGGTTCAGTGTGGCTGGATTTATGTTGAGGTCTTCGATCCATTTGGACTTGAATTTTGTGTATGGGGATAGATATGAATCTATGAGAATTCTACATGTTGACATCCAGTTATGCCAGCACTATTTGTTGACGATATTTTCTTTTTTTCTGTTGTATAATTTTAGCTTCTTTGTCAAAAATCAGGTGTTTGTATGTGTGTGGCATAATCAGGGTCTTCAGTTCAATTCCATTAGTCCACCTGTCTGTCTTTATGTCAACAACAAGCTCTTCTCATTATTATAACTCTATAGTAGAGCTTAAAGTCAGTGATTAATGTTGATTCCTCCAGAAGTTCCTTTCTTGTACAGGGTTGTTTTGGCTATCCTGAGATTTTTGTTTACTCATATGAAGTTGAATACTGTTTTTTCAAGGTCTGTAAAGAATTGTGTGGGGATTTTCATGGGAATTGCATCGAATCTGTAGATTGCTTTTGGTAAAAATTTCTATTTTTATTATGTTAATCATACCTATCCTAGAGCATGGGAGATCTTTCCATTTTCTGACATCTTTTTTTTTGCGTGATTCTTATAGCCAAGTGCACAGGACCTCTCTCTGCCACCATCACCCTGACTTTCTTTACTAGGGCTATAGTTTCCATTTATATAGGTTGTATCTAGCATTGTTTTTTCACTCTTTAAAATTATCTTATTAATTTGTTACTTCATACCTCATTTTCTTTTTTATTTCCGCAGAAGAAAATTAGCTCATCCTGCTTGGTTTCAGTCTATATCAACTATTGCATCTCCAACTTTTGGACTTTCCTGGGATTTTCTATTTTTCTAATGAATATTTCTTGAATTACAAAAAGCATCCTAGTAGCGTGGGAGTGGGGGAGAGCTGACCTTGCCCCTCACCTGCTGCAGCCCTCAGGAGAGCAGGCCTTCTACCTCCTTTGGGCAGCACAACAGAGCTGATCCAGTTGAGGGGGAGCACAGGTGATCTATCCTTGTGAATGTGCATGAGGGAGCTCTGGGCCCATCCCTCATTTGCCATATGGTTGAGTGGGCTAGGGAGAGATGTCCACCCTCATTCCCTGCCCCTCTTCACCTGTGGTGGGTTGGAGAGCTGGACCTGATGTCATGAGAGTTGGAGAGGTGACCCTGCCCCTCACCAGCACTTGGGAGAGCAGCCCCTGCACCTTGCCTGGGTAATAGCAGGGCTGTAGGTTATCAGTCCCTGATGGCATGAAATCAGGAGAGCTGATTCTTCCACCATCATCTGCTATGTGGTGGCATGAATGAGGGAAATACGTACTCCCCGACCACCCTTTCCACCTGTGGCAGGAGGGAGAGTTGGCCTCAAAAGCAGGCTCTGCCCCTCACTGGCTGCAGTACACAGGAGAGTGGACACCGTTCCTTGCCTAGTTATCACAACAGAGCTGAGCCTGTGGCAGGGGTGTAGGTGAGCCAGCCCTAAGAGTGTGAGAGCAGGAGAGCTGTACCCATCCCCCTCCTCTGCCATGTGCTGGCCTGAGTGAGGGAAAGATGCTCTCCCCTCCAGCTCCATGTTAGCTGTGGCAGACAAGAAAGCTGGCTCTATACCCCACCAACTGCAATACTCAGGAGAGAAGGCTCTGCACCGTGCCTAGGTAAAAACGTAGGCCTGGCTCTGGTGGTGTGGGTGCAGGTGAACTGGCTCTGAGGATGAGTGTCTTAGTTAGGGCTTCTATTTCTGTGAAGCAGCACCATGACCATGGCAACTCTTATAAAGAAAACATTTAACTTGGTGGCTCACTTACAGTTTCATAGGCTTAGGCCTTTACCATTATGGCAGGAAGCATGGTGACATGCAGACAGACATTGTGCTGGCGTCATCTTGATATACAGGCAACAGAAAGTGGACTGAGACATTGGGCAGTATCTTGAGTATACTGTGGAGGAGCTCACCTCCACAGTGACACACTTCCTTCAACAAGACCACGCCAACAAAGCCACACCTCCCTATAATACCATTCCCTTTGGAGGGCCATTTTCTTTCAAGCCAGCATAGAGCTTGAGAAAAGAACTGATCCTACCCCTTGCTGGCTGCTAAAGTGGGTGAGCTAGCGAAAGCAATGCTGGAGAACTTGTCCTGGTGGTATCCATGAGGGAAAACCGGCAGGCTGAATAACCCAGCTGATGTGAGATTCCTCTCTGTATGATGTGAATACGATTGGTAAATAAAGAAACTGCCTTGGCCTGTTGATAGGGCAGAACTTATGTAGGCAGGGGAAAACCTACCTAAAGTGAATGCTGGGAGAAAGAAAGGCCGAGCCAGAGGAGAGAAGCCATGTAGCCCCACTGGAGACAGACACTGGGACTTTATCCAGTAAGCCACAGCATCATGGTGAAACACAGATTACTAGAAATTGGTTAAATTAATATGTAAGAGTTAGCCAATAAGAAGCTAGAGCTAATGGACCAAAAAGTGATTTAATTAATACAGGATCTGTGTGGTTATTTCAGTTCTGGGTGGCCGGGTAGAACAAGCAGCCACCTTCCAACACAGCTATTACCCAGTCTCAGAACCAGAGCTGTGAGTTGGCCTACTCCAATATCCACTTTATGAGCTACTAGAGCATGTGAAGAGGTTCAGACCTGTACGATCCAAGGCTAAAGGACGTCAGTGACACAAGGCAGCAACAGGAGATCAAAGAAGGGTACCAGTGAAGGCCCGGTATAGAGGGGGTAGCAGAAGCCAGAGGCCTCAAATAAGACCAATGACTCATTGCAATGAACACTTATAAGTAAATGTGTATGGTCTAAAGGGTATTTTGACTCACGGTTTCTGAACCTTTTTGGTTCATGCTGAAACTTTTTTGGTTTGGGCATGTTTGCTCATATTTTTGTTTTTTGCTTTTGTTTTTATTTTGAATTTTATTTTATTTTGGGAGATTGTAAGGGCAGATGGTAGATATGAAGGAATGGGGAGATGCATGGGATCAGGTTGCATGATGTGAAATCCACAAAGAATCAATACAAAAAATTGTTTTGAACATTAGATAAAATTTCAAAGATAAATTGTTTGGCTAGATGCAAGGGTATGATGGGAACAAAATTGTCTTTGTGAACATCATGCAGAAGAAGAGAAGAAACAAGAAAGGAAAATATAGGGATGAAAAGTCGGGTCATGTGTCCCCCCTTCCCTCTATCACAAAATACAATGGACTGCAATGCTAAAATAGATATATAGCCAGATTAATCACGAACTCCATCTTGTATTTTCTGTACAGTGGTATATCACTTTTTCCACTATAGTTTAGGTTTTCCTTGTCAAATTGATAGTGAGTTTATTCTATTGAAATTTGCAAATTCTAATCAATTGCCAAATGATTATGAATATCCTTAGGCCAGACAAGGCTCATTGCTACTTCCTTACTATGATATGCATAATTTTATCCAAAGAATAGTGACTGCAATGAACTCAAGGAAAAAATTTTATTTTGAGATCATAGTTATTATTCCTTTTCTCCTTCCAAACCCTCCAGTACACCCCTCCTTTTGCTTCTTTAAAATTTACTGGCTCTTTTTCCTTAACTGTTATACACATTTTCAGTTTTTCAATGTTGTGACATTGAAAGACTGAAAGATACTTTCATGGGCCAGCAATGGTGCACATTTTCAGAAAACACTATTGATTTGCTTAAAAATAGAAAGTGTATTTAATATTAACAAGAAATTGGTTAAGTAGGTATGTCAGCCATTTTAAAATACTTCAAAAGAAAATATATGAGTGGGAGAGTGAATCAGACGATTACTGGGTAAAGTAACAAAACTATTTTTAAGGGTTAGGAGAGATGGCTCCAGTGAGTATAGATCGATAGCACCCAGCATTCAAACATGAAGTCCTGAGCTTATATCCACATGGAAAGCCCGAAACAGTAGCATGTCTATAGAGCCGGCAGTTGTGTGATGAGATGAGAGCTGAAGACAGATTCCCAGATGCTTACAAGACAGCTAGCCTGTTGTGGGCAGTAATGACAGATGAGACTGTCAAACCACTGTGGGAAAAAGCAAAGACGGGCTGTCTCTCTGACGTATACACACACACACACTGTGTAGTGCAGGTCAGCTACATAAACTTATGGGGAAGGGAAGAGAAAGAGAGAAATTAGTTTAAGAATTATTTTTAAAATCAAAGAGCCAGAGTAATGGGGAGTTTGCTGTGAGTTTCTGTCTCCACTGAGCTGAACAGCAATACATATGCTAAAGTGAACAGGGTCAGAGTGGTGCAGGGAAGCCCATGAGGCCTCAATCCTACAAAGAACTATAGGCAACTAAGGAATGTTGAAAGCAGGTGAAACAGTCTTCCTGAGGGAATAACATTCCAGCTGATTATCCAATACCAAATGATCATCCCTAGAAACATACATACGAAGTAGTATTATACAAACTGAGCATAAGTTATTTATGTATTTAGGAATACATATACACTCATATTTCTCTACACATATATATGCAATAATGATGAAAAAGAGCCCATACATTTGGAAAATAGAAAGGAAGATTATACAGGAGGGCTTGGAGGGAGGAAAGGGAAGAGGAAAATGACATAATCATATCATAATCTCAAAAGTAAATGAAATATTTTTAAAGATGTGAGATTTCATGCACATAGAATCAGAATAAAATGATCCTGATGATTGCTGTCCGCAAGAAGTTAATGAATCTCGTGGAAATTCTTCCATAAGAATTTTTTTTTTCATGTAGAACAGCTGGAATACAAAAGGAAAACATTTACAACAAAATAAATATTGCTTTTGTCCAGACTAGAGCATCATGAACTTTGTTTTTCAATGAGGTAAGGGAAACCCTGGCTCTTTTGTGATTAAAAGTTTCAGGTAAAGTAATTTCACAAAATGCTTTGTAATGATCCTGTGCCTGGACATTATTCTTTCAACACGGTAAATGCCTCCGACATGACACCTGGTGATGTTCTGACAGCTGGCGAGAGAGGTGTCACATAATTCTAAGGGTTTTCCTCTTTGTTGAGGCTGTTCCTGGATTCTGATTGAATGCTAGTTTCCATGGCTTCCTTTTGTAAAATGGGTACAGCTTGCCTTTTCTTATGATTCAGAAACCCATTACCTATACAAAGAAAGCTTGGGGATTATCTGATCTGTCTTTCTAGACAAGCCATGAGATTCTTTTATGGAATATTCAACAACATGACATCTGACCATGAATCAGACATGTGTCACAGTGGAAACTGAAACAATGATGAGCATTGAATGAATAGGGAAGAAACAATGCTTCTTTAATTTAAATCCAATGAAACATTGAATATGAAAAGGGTTAGCCTTTTGTTCATAGCAACAGCCAGTGTCTGTCATTCAGCTGTCTGCATAGATAACTCTACGCCTTCTGTTGCCTAATGAAGTGAATATAGCAACTCACTTATCTAACTTTCTTCTCTGCCATGTATCTTTCTTAAGGCTGGGAAAGGGTCTCTTTTCTTAACTGGGATCCAGAGGGTACCCCTATATTGTCCTGGCCAGTCTGTGTCTACTCCTTTGCTCTATGTGGAGGTTTGATATTGAAGTATAAAAGGGTCTTTCATCAAAGCAAATAGAACCAATGATGTCTTTGTTCTATATCTTGGTAATTAATCTCATGCAGACCCTGGCATTGAAATTTTGATAAAGTAATGAATAGAAAGCCAAACATTGCTTTAGAATTACAAAAATCTAATCTTAAAAGCAGACCTAACCATACATCAAACAATCAGTAATAACCATAATGAGAGTTATTGCTACATTCTCACACAAATATTCCTATTAATTTCATGTTCTTTTTATATTACTTTAACTAATTAGTCTACAGTGACATTTATCTCAGTATTTTAATGCTGTTGAATGCATAACCTCTTTTACCCTTGCAGTGAGGCATTGCTAATCCTTCCCTGTTTGTTTAGGTTTATACCTGAGCAATTCTAAAGTGACAGAAAATTGCTGGCTCTTTGTCTCTGGATCTGCAGCAGATTCACAGGACTCAACTCAGATACATGCCACTGTATTTCTATCTTTTGCCATTGTAGGTTTTGTTTGCTGGTAGTTCAGCCAGTGCAGAGAGCTGTGGTTGTACTCAGCAATACTTTATCTTCCTTAAGTGATCAGTTCCAGTTAAATTATGTCTGCTTAAACCATAAACTTTGCTTGTCTCCTGTATTCAGTACTCGATTGCAAGAGCAATATCAAGGAAATGTTCAGAGTGTTACTTATCAACCTGGTTGTTTTCTGCCCCTCATTCTGGAGCTTCTGTTTTTGTGACAAAAAAAAAATATGTACAGCAAAAGTAATTGAAAATGTATTAAAGTTTAGAGAATCACATTTTCTTATTCATCATTTTGACTTCATTTTGTTTTATATACCCACTCTTTACTCTCAGTTTCAGAGAAGAACCAGATACAAATTCTAACATTATTAGTAAATATTTTACCTCCAGCTTTGTATTATATGATCTTCACGGGTAATGAGCATGATGATTCACTTTTTGTACCTCCAAAACTCTAGGTCAGTTTTTATCCAAGAAAGTCAAATAATTATTCCTTGGTGTTAGGAATTCTTACTGAGTAGAATAGTGAACTTCTTTAAATACACACATTTCCCCAGGAAGAGAGCTGTGTGTGGCAATGGTGACTACATATTTATAACGCTGTGACTGTGTGCTAAATATAGAAATGCTACATTAGTCTTAGATACTGTAATTCAGGTTCTAACTAATATTGTTACATGTGCCATGGTTGCAGATCAATAACTCACCTTTGTTAAAATGTATTATTATTTGTTATAGCCACAACTTTATAACTTTAGAGAAAAATTGAAGGAACAACAGATGAGGTGCTTTCCTCCTTTGTAATTGAATCCTATGATTCTTTGCAAATTTATCTTCTATATACCAAATAGACTCTTTTTTTGGTCAAATAATGAAAGCCAGAGATGTACAGGCTAGAGTATCCAATGCCCTAAGCTTAGGGTAAATGACTGGATTTGCAACATTTACAATCTGTGAACCCTGATGATAGTCACAGTACCTTTGCTTCTTGTTAATGAGTAAGGTATTTTATTTGCAAATTGATGTAAAAAAGAAAGAAAGAGTTAACTATTGTCACCTGTACCCCAGACTTACACGAGAAATTTGTGTTAATTCAGCTTTGTTCTAAACAATTTTGGATATATCTACCTTAGAGTGGTTAGAGTAGCATTGAATTATTTCCTATCAACACTCATATAGTATTTAAGAACTCCAAAAATGTTGGGTTCACAAGCTTCCCAAGGATGATAAAGCATGGTGACACTTTTAATAGAAAATAGAACTCAGAGAATAAAAATGGATCTGTTCACAAGCATGTATGTTCCACCATCTTCTGGTTATGCAAATGTTCTTTAGACAAATTTGAAGGTAGACTTTAAAATCATGTTGTGGAAAGAAGCCATTAAACGGTGATATTAAAGGATTAAGTCCTTTGAATTTAAAGGACTGAGCTTGAGACAGATAAGAATCTTACCTCCAACAGAGAGTTAAACACTATTGACTCAATCTTTATTGTAAGTGTATTTAATGTTTTCCTTCCTTCCTTCTTCCTTCCTTCCTCCCTCCTTCTCTCCCTCCCTCTCCCTCTCTTTCTCTCTTTCTTTCTTTCAATGAGTGAAGCAGTCAGGAGTAAGCCTTTTGCTGCTTGACTGTCATCTATCAACATCTTCCCAGGCATCCAACTCAAAGGCAGGTAAGTTGGATGGAAGTCACATGATTGCCTTGAGCCTGGCAAGAGTGGACAGAGCTGGAGCTGCCATAGTTGTCTCTGTGGTCAAAGAATACAGAAAGGTAGTGAAAAATGTTGATGCTACTCATGAGAGCCCATCCAGAAGGCTGCAGCCATAACTTCAGTTCCCTCCACTTCTGCAGAGAGAACGAGGCCTGTTAGTCAAGAGGTCAGTTTTTCAGGACTCCCTTAATTAGTCCTCAAATAATGTAGACTCTTTAAACTTTGGGTGTCTACCAGCAGACACTGAAATCAGTCATTGTTTTTAAGGTGAGAGTTCAGAAGAACCATGATGACCAGAAGAGACTTCATTCCTTCAAGAAAATGCTAGGTTTTCACCCATTCAATTGAGCTTTGCCTCCGGTGACTCTACTTTAATCATGACAGCTTCATACTTTAATGACCTTGCCAAAGCCACAACAGAAAACCCAACCTACATCTGTGCTAGGCCATGTCATAACAATTCTCATGCTTGTTACCATCTTCCTTTCCGATGACAGCCACTGGTGCATAACTCCTACTCTAGGCCCAGGATTACTGGAGACTTCTCTGCATAGACCCCCAAAACTGGACCCCAGTGGCTTAACTACTAATTTCAGTCTTTTGTCAAGGGTGGATTGGGCTGAGGTGGTTTACAAAGAATACATGACTGCTAAGGTTACTAACCCCAGGCTCAGCCAGCAGCAATGGTTACACGCTGACAAAGGAGTTACAGAGAGCAGCTGGGAGCAGCAAAAGCAGAAAAAGGAGAAGGCCATGAAGGCACTGAGAAGGTGAGGGGTAGTGGAGAGGAGAGACTACAGAAAGCTATGAACCAGCAGCCAGAAGAGGTCAGAAGCTGATGAGAGAATTACCATAGCAGCTCAGAACTATGCACTGGGGGAGGGTAAGGAATCATTTTAAAGCCAGAGAATAGGATCCCCTAATCCTACAGTTAGAACTCTAACATCAGCTTTTGAGCATTTAGGCCACAAATGTAGCAAAGCTCAAAGCTTTAACATTAAGAGCAAAGGCACCTTCCTAGCTCTCCAAGTTCAGAGATGTTGACAGAAAAGGGGCTATACTTCAGCTGTTCACAGTATCCATCAGGAGAGAGCAGAAGGACCACGTCTGCTGACTGGCTGAGAACTTTGAAGCTATCATCTGAGCTCCATTTTGCTGAATGAGTCTCCGAAGTAGTCAAGGAAGACAGGTGCCAAGCAGGTATTAAGAGGAAAGCGGAATGATACAGTCTTCTTACGCTTCTCATGGCGGTGTGAAATAGCTAGCATTCATTCCAGGATGGAGCAGTTGTCATTGACTCACTTTTAAACATGTAGCTATACCAATGGATGACATACAGTTTTGAAAAAGAATTCAGGTAGAACATAAAAAAACTATCCTCAGATGCTTAGAGGTTTTCTTTGTTAAAATTGACTAATGATTTAAAATAGTTAAGTTCAAAGGAAGGACAAAGCTAGAGGTCACACAGAGCAATCAGCTATGTGAGACACATGGTTTATATACACATTCCACCACTTCCTAAATATAACCCCAGTAGCACAGACACTGAGAGAACCAATTAATAAATGAGACCTCCTAAAACTGAGAAACTTCTGTAAAGCAAAGGACACAGTCAATAAGACAAAATGGCAGACTACAGAATGGGAAAAGATCTTCACCAACCCCACATTAGACAGAGGGCTGATCTCCAAAATATACAAAGAACTCAAGAAATTGGTCATCAATAGAACAAATAATCCAACTTAAAAAATGGGGTACAGACCTAAATAGAGAACTTGCAACAGAGGAATCTAAAATGGCTGAAAGACACTTTATGGAATTGCTCAACATCCTTAGCCATCAGAGAAATGCAAATCAAAACAACTCTGAGATTCCATGGTGTGGGAGAATTGTCTGTATTCTGTCAATCATGATTTAAATAAATGCTAATTGGCCATTAGCCAGACAGGAAGTATAGGAGGGAAAACCAGACAGGAAGTAGAGGTGGGGCAATGAGAACAGGAGTATTCTGGGAAGAAGAAATTTCTTTCCCAGTCCTACCCAGACCACCGAAGAAGCAGGAAGTGACCTGCCCCGCTGAAAAAGGTACTGAGCCATGTGGCTAACATAGATAAGAATAATGGGTTAATATAAGTTATAAGAGCTAATATGAAGCCTGAGCTAATGAACCAATCAGTTTATCATTAATATAGACTCTCTGTGTGATTTTCTTTGGGACGTGCTGGCTGTGGGAACTGGGCACGACAGAAACCCCAGGAAGCCAGCCATTCATGTTACAATTCCATCTTACACCTGTAAGACTGGGCAAGATCAAAAACACTGATAACAACTTAAGCTGAAGAGGATGTGGGGTAAAGGGAACACTCTTCCATTGCTAGTGGGAGTGCAAATTGGTACAGCCACTTTGGATATAAGTATGGAAATTTCTCAGAAAATTAGGAAGCAACCTACACCAAGACCCAGCAATACCTCTTTTGGGTATATACCCAAAGGATGCTAAACATACCACAAGGACATGTGCTTAACTATGTTCATAGCAGCCTTGTTTGTCATAGCCAGAACCTGGAAACAACCTAAATGCCCCTCGACCAAAGAATGCATAATGAAAATGTGGTACATTTACACAATGGAGTACTACACAGCATAAAAAAAGAATGACATCTTGAAATTTGCGGGCAAATGGATGGATCTAGAAAATATATTGAGTGAGGTAACCAAGATCCAGAAAGACAAATATCATATGTACTCACTCATAAGTGGCTTTTAGACACAAAGCAAAGAAAAACCAGCCTACAATTCACAATTCCAGAGAACCTAGACAATAAAGAGGACACTAAGAGAGACATACATGCATCTAATCTAATACATACATGGACAGTAAAAAAAGACAAGATCTCCTGAGTAAATTGGGAGCATGGAGACAATGGGAGAGGGTTGAAGGGGAGGGAAGGGAAGGGAGCAGAGAAAAATACGTAGCTCAATAAAATTAATTTTAAAAAATATACATGTTGTATACAGTAACATGACTGACAGTGACTGAGGAAATCATAAGTGGTAGATCATCTCCATCGATACCAACAGGAAATCACCTTTGTGTTTCTGCATTATAGATAATATTGGTTTTAAAAGCATTTATGTTATCAAGGGTATAGTGATATGAACTCTTGCATAAAGAACAGGTGACTGCTAAGGCTACCTGCATGACACTGCTTATGGACAAACAGTGTTTCAGAGGACAAAGCCAACAAATGGATTGCTCATATGAAGTCTTCCTTCTAACAGGGGGGAATAATGAAATGATAAGTAGCCCATTTAAAAGAGATATAAACTACATACCGTTGAAAAGATGATAACTTATGGAAAAGTGGGCATGGGATAAGGATGATCAGGCTTTCTCTATGCCTTCCTGAGGTATTTACCAATGAATCGGAGATAATGTGGAGCTTCACATTCAACTAACTTAAATTAAGCTCTAGAGATAATATATGGTGTGCTTTCAGGAGTACATCTTCACACTCTAATCTGCAATTCTTATCATGCTATTATGTAAATACCATACTTAAAGAGCAAATTAAGTTCTTTCCATCATTTATCCTTTTGAAATTTCTGGTTTAGTGGTAACTGCTTGACACCAAACAAAGAAAGTGGTTTGTCTTGATTCTCCCGGACATTCCAGGTTAATGTAAACTATCCCACAAAAAGTATGAGATATTATGACACCAGTTTTTTTTTTAGATAGATTTTAGTCAAGACTGGATGGGATGAAAATAAAACAATGTTCCAAAGAGCAAACATTATTAAATATTAAACTCAGAACATATGCAATAAAGATATAGTGCCTAATAATGCTGAAAATAATGATAAATACCATTTTTTCCATTTAAAGGAAAAGTGGTATTGAATGTACTTCAGGTAAACAGTACAATTTGTACAGGTCTTAAGGATTTCAAGCTAATTTATCTTTCATTAATATCCCCCTGTGCTATTTCTTCTGATGCCCAGAATTGACATTATCCTTTTTCTGGGTCATTGGGAAATATTATCCCATTGTGAGATGTATGGCAAGAAAGTCATTTTAGAGTTAATAGTTGTGATGTCTGACTTCCTTGAGCTTGCCTCAAGCTCCCATTCACATTATGGTTGTAATTTTTATTTATTCTTTTCTCATACAATTCGTCCCGACCACCTCTCCCCCTCCCTCTGACACATTATGATTTTAAAGGATCTTGCCGGATACTCAGGCATCTCCTCTTGGATATTATGAACAATTTATAATGGACCATTTCCCAGTTTTCCACAAGTGAAGGTAATGATGTTATGATGTTCAAGTAACTCTTCAGCATATGAGCTGTCAAACTGAAATGGCAAAATATGCACGTGACAACTGTGTCTTCCTCACACAGACTGGTAACTCATGGTTTGTCTCAGCAGAGAAACAGATTTTTAAAGATGGCTGTTTCCAAAGCAACCACAGGAGAGTTAAATTTTGATAGAGAAAGAGAGAGAGAGAGAGAGAGAGAGAGAGAGAGAGAGAGAGAGAGAGAGAAACCCTTTTGAAGACAAGTGAAAATTGAACTGGTTCATGGGAATCTCTGCCCTGCCATTCCCCCATTGGCGTTCAAAGTGCCAGCTTGTTCTGAGGTCAGTCAACAGCTAATCATTTCTTGGTACATAGTGAATGTATCATTGCCAGAACACCATCACTGACCTTAAACTCTCCTTAGATGAAGCTGGGACTACAGAGTAAAACACCTTTCTGAAGATTTTGTTGCTTTCTGGGACTCAGATTTAGCTTTAAAAGAGGCTTCTATTATCTAGTCACTATACTACTGACATCCAAACGTGTTTCTCCTTATTCACCTGCCCCAGGCTGTGTCACTTCAAAGATGCCAAAAATCTCTGACACAAGGGGTTTAATGCGAGATTATTAACCACATTTATTATACTTTTAGAGTGTGCTGCTTTTCATGCAAACATCAAATGAGACGGCAAGCAAGCATAAGACACAGGCACATCAGAAACTGAACACCAAGTACCATCCCTCAGTGATACATGACACATGTTAAAGCCAGTGTCTGCTCCAGCCAGCATTCATCAGGAAAAGCTATCATATTCATGATATGATAATTTTCAAAAAGGAAATAAATTAAATACAGAAATGTCTCTGTTACAAACTTTGAAATTCAATAGGTTACTTTGTGAATGTGTACTTTCCATATTAAGGGAAGTAAATTGTTGGAAAATATGAAGTTAGGATATTATACTCATCTCATTGTAACTCTGATGCTAAAATATATATGATCTCAGTATTTAATTATTTCTGTCTTTTAATTATAAATAATTTCAAAGCATTAAAAATTAAAGAAATTTGGGTGACTCTCCAGGTGTCTGTTGCCATAGCTCAATAACCTGCTTCCGCTCTTGCCTCATCTCTGTCTCCACTCACTCATCCTGCAAACCATCTTAAATTAACTACTAGCAACCTATAATTATGCCATAAACATTTTGGTGCATCTCATTCTGCTAAATACTTCTTAAAATCATAACCAAAACATTTTCAGTGCATTTATAAGTCAATTTCTGAAAAAAATACCAACCAAATACAGAATTCTGGTTATGGCACCATAAGAAGATTGAGGAATCCTTCTTTGCAAAAACAAACAAACAAGCAAAAAGGAGAAAATGGAACAAAATTGTCAAAAACAGCAATTTCAGGCTTTGGAACTTGACCAAGCAGACAAAACACTGAGAAGCATCATTTATTTAAAAACTGCCAGAGCTTCGGATCAGAACAGCAGGTGTCTGTGTTCCTGCCTGGGGCGGCTCTTCCCTCTTCTCTCCAGCCCAGTGTCAGAGCTGTAGATTTCCTGCTTGGGTCTAATCACAAAAGAGCAACAGATTTGACAGCAGGGAGAGGACAGCTAGGTCGGAGCTAAGTGTACACATTCATTAGAAAAGGAAAGGGGAAACTTACAGCTTTTTAGGGTCCCAGTAAACCCGGAAAATGACTCATGGAGAGACATTGCACCCGTCCTGCCAGAAATTAAGATATCCCAAAAAGACATGTGTGCCCTTCTCTCTATTTAAAAATTAAAATAACAAATCTTGAAAAATCAAAATTTCCTAAAGAGTCGCCTGATGGAGAAAGGAAAGGATGGGCCCTGGCGTCCTCCAGAGGGGGAACTTGTCTCCCTGAAAGAGATTTTACACTGTTTCCGGAGTTTGTCAGACAACTATGCTTGAGAGGCCAAAACCTAGTCAGTGATGCTAGGCAAGACGATGCTTCACAGGACTGGTTAGCTGTGCATACTTTGCGTCCTTTGTCTGAACCTGTTCCTCATGTCAGCACCCTACCAGATGAAATGTGAGGCTGCTGTAACTCCTTCCCCCTTCCAATGCAGCCACACTGAGTAAATCTCCTCCTTATGCTTTTCACTATTACATGTTTATTTAATTGGCCTATCATGGACATGTGGTACAGCTTAGCTTGTTGTGGCTACCAGGTTCCAGTCTTCACTTTAAGAAGCACTATAACAAAACGTTATCTTCATAACTCCCTAGAAGAAAGGAAAGCTATACATTAACCTGCAGAAGGTCCGAGATAGGTCAAGGAAAAATAAAAGCGTCTACAAACTAAGGAAAAGTTTAGCTGACTTGCTAGCATCTACACAGGTTTACTTACAAGGACTGAAAGACTGAATGCTACAAGGTCTACCCAAGCGGCTACTGAGCTATACAAACAGAAGAGTGGACCACAGGAAGTCAGGCTAAACAAATATAAAGATGATTTATTTTATAAACTGGCAATGACATTTCTGAGTAAATATTGCAATCCAAACTTAAATCTTAGAAAGTTATAAATGAAATAAAAGAAAGAAAAACAAAATAAATATAAACTGGAGTGGCATTTCAATTATATTTTAATAAATAAAGACTACCTGAAGATCTGAGAGTAAAACAGTCCCACTGGTCAGCCTTACAGACCAGGTTATGGTAACACACACCTTTAATCCAGTAACCACAGTGACAACACACACCTCAAATCCCAGTAACCACACTAGTTGTCATAGAAATTGGGTGTTGCATACCTTTAATGCCAGTGATGCATGCCTTTAATCCCAGTCCTAGAAAGGAATATAAAATGGGGGGGGGGACAGCTCTCAGACACAGTCTCATTCTGAGATTCCAGGAGGCAGAATCTCCATTTCAGACTGAGGTCAAGGTAACAGCTAGTAGCTGGATGTTTTGTTTTTTAGATCTTCAGGTTGAACCCCCATTTCTGACCCTGAGCTCTTTTTAGTCATGCTTCATTTGCTGACCAACTTTTTGTGTCACACATTTACAAAAAAAGCCATTTGCCTGAGGCTTTTTAGCCACCAGCCCAGGACAGGGCTGGGATTGGAATGCCAGCTCTCTGAATCAGAACTCAAACCTAGCTACCTGGGTTTGAGAGAAAAACTAACACTCCCAGCCCCCATCTGCTCTAGCTTAGCTTCCTTTAAAAGATGGAAAATAGACAGAGAATCTGGATACTGTATGTTATTGTGTTGTGTTTGAATTGTTTAACTGCTGAGGAAGGAGCAACAACTGCTAAAAGACATTTGTTTATGAATGCTGCTGAATTAATCCAAACTATATATTTTAAAAATATCTTGACTTCAAAATTTCAGTCAAAAGATATGTTACTTTGGAGTAGAGATTTTGCTTTTGTTTCTAATGACATTGGGAGGCTGTGAATTCATTCTGGGTTAAGAAAAATAAGGCTTGATCAAAAGGCCTTTACTTCAAAATTTCAGTCAAAAGATAAGTTACTTTGGAAAAGAGGTTTTGCTTTTCTTTTTACAGGAAATTAGAGGCTGTGGATTCATTCTGGGTTAAGAAAAATAAGGTTTGATCAAGGAAGACCCCATGAAATATCGCCAATGGGAACAGATGACCCAGATGATCCAACTGTTTAAGAGTACATTTGTTGCAGTTTCCTCTGAGTTCTACATCCAGAACAGCTTCAAGACTGCTGGCCAAAATTATCTAGCCTCACAGAATACTCCAGTAAGGACCATAATCATAAATTTTCTTTTGGTCACCATAAGATTATCATTATCAGCACCCCAATCAGCAGGAAGTAGCCTAGAAAACTGTGGCCACATTCCCAAAAAATGCATTATAGGTGTTATTTTTTTTTTAATGTGCTGGTTACTAATTGTTATAGATAATGGTTAGGAAAAAAGGTAAACAAATGAAATTAGGTTCAAAGTTCTTGTTTTGAAAATAAAAAAAAAATGGCCAAGTGCTGTGGGACAATGGTCTTATATTTTGTAAAGATTTGTAACATGTATTTTAATAAAACACTGATTGGCCAGTAGCCAGGCAGGAAGCATAGGTGGCACAATGAGAACAGGAGAATTCTGGGAAGAGTTCTGCAGCCAGACTCAGAGGAAGCAAGATGAGAATGTCTTGCTGATAAAGATATTGAGCCACATGACTAACATAGACAAGAATTACAAATTAAGATGTAAGATATAAGAGTTAATAAGAAGCCTGAGCTAATAGGCCAACAACTTTATGATTAATGTAGACCTGTGTGTTTCTTCAGGACTGAATGGCTGCAGTATCAGCCAGGACAGAAATCTCAGACAACAACCACCAGGCAGTGGTGGTACATGCCTTTAATCCCAGCACTCAGGAGGCAGAGGCAAGCAGATCTCTGTGAGTTTGCCAGCCTGGTCTACAAAGTGAGTTCCCGGAGTGGCTCCATAGCTACTGAGAAACCCTGTCTTGAAAAACCAAATAAAGAAAAAAAGAAAAGAAGGAAGGAAGAAAGAAAGAGAAAGAAAACAAGAAAGAAAAGGACAAAAAGAAAGGAAAAGAAAAAAGGGGATGTAGATATGATAAGATAGAAAAGTAGATTATTGAATCTACTCTGAAAAGAAAAAGGAAGGATATAGACATGATAAGATAAAAGGTAGATTATGGAATCTACTTTTTAAAAGCAACTATTAGTTTTGAATATTTTACATTGAATTGAAAATTTGCATATTATGTACAAATTTTGTATATTGATACAAATTTTTGACTAATTTTTTAAAAACATACTATATATACATTTCTAGTCTTGTTAAAGGTATTGAACCTATACCATTCATTTAACAATGTAATGTAAATTTCTAGATCTTGAAAATTATTATTACCATCTGTTTAGAATAATAAAGAAACATAGGTTAATATAATCCCCTAGTATAATCAAACTAGTTGTCACCTCAGGTATGTTTTCAAGGTCAAACAAAGATATAATTTGGATAGATAGGTCATCTTCAAACACTTCAGAGATCTACAGAATATGGCTTTAAAGATGTTTTAATAACACAGGTTCTTTTTTTTTTATGACCATGAGACATGTCTGCTCCTGACAGCACCAATCTACTTCAGAGAAGATAAAGAGGATTGAAGACCACATGGAATTGACTTTCTTTGTGGCAAAAGTAAGCCACTGGGCAAGAAAATGCCCCTGTCTATACGGCAGACATTATGCTGTCCTAATTAGACACTCAGGACACAAAATACCCTGCTTTACAGAAAAGTCTGTCAAATATGCTAGGCCTGAAGGCCAAGGATGGATGCCCCAGCATTGCAGAGGAACTTTGAGTGACTGTCCAGGAAGCCAGCTGTTTCTGTCATACTCATGTTTTTTCTAAGTTGCTTGTTTGCACTTCCTGCTTACTCAGTTAATATTATTTCCTTCTTGGGTCTCTTAGGAAGCTGAAGATTTGATAGCTATAGTTAATAGTTTACCAGACACAGAAAGCAAGTTATGCTAGAAAATAAATTAGGTATAAGACTTTGAACTCACCAAGATAGGGTAGATATGAAATATTTTCTCTGAATTTGTCAAATGCAAATGGACTAGACATTGTTGAGGTATTTATTGCCTGAGTATATTGTATACAGTCATTGTACATATCGTATATAGTTTTATTTTATTAATATAGCCTTCTTTTTTATTTTAGACAAAAAGGGGAAATGTAGTAGCATTTCAACTGCATTTTAATAAATAAAGACAGCCTGAAGATCTAAGAGCAAAACAGTACCACTGGTCAGCCTTACAGACCAGATTATGGTAACACATACCTTTAATCCTAGTAACCACAATGACATGCACCTTTAGTCCCAGTAGCCACATTAGTTGCCATAGAAATCAGGTAGTGCCTGCCTTTAATCCCAGCCCTAGAAAGGAATATAAGATGGGGGGAGACAGCTCTCAGACACAGTCTCGTTCTGAGATTCTGGGAGGCAGGGTCTGCATTTCAGACTGAGGTCAGATAAGAGCCAGTGGCTGGCTGTTTAGCTTTTCAGATCTTCAAGTTGAACCCCAACTTCTGATCCTGAGCTTTTATTTATCATGCTTCAATAAACTGTTATAAAATAAACACAAAATGAATATTTGCTAAACTATATTAAGTATAAGTTTCCAGTTTTTAACCAAAGACTTTCAGTCACTCAAAGAAGCAAAAACAGATAGGACAGCCAAAGCTGACTCTTACTGGCACAGAACTTTGATGGCGAAAACCCTCTATAGATGTCATTGTATGTACGTTGACATAATCAAAGGCAACCATGATGACGATGGCTGTGCAAGTCCTAAATTCTAGTAAATATTATGAAAAGAATGCCATAAGGAACTAAACAGAAATTTCAGAACTGAAAGGAAAATCTCTGAAAAAAATGTCAATACAGTTTCAGCAGCAGCTTCAACATTTGAGAAAAGAATCAATAATCTAGAAAGAAAGTCTTATATGCTTACAATTCAAAGAACACAGGGACCAAAAAAACCCTAAAACAACAAATAGCAAACACAGTGGAGAATCATCAATATATGGACAGTTGAAGCCCATAAATAGGAGGGAATGGTGGGCTGTGGTGCCATAATGTCCTAGATTTGGTGGAGGGAGGAATGGTGGGTGCGTGCCTGTGTATGCAGGTACACACATAAATGCAACCACATGTATTTCAAACTTAACTTCCAAGGAGGATAAGTAGATATATGTATTATCAATCATGCTTTACCTTCTTAAAGGCAAAAGGAAACTCTTAAAGTCCAGGGTAAAACTGACAAGAGCTGAAGGAGACAATGCCATTCATTTTGAACAACTGACTAGCAAAATGTTGCCTATCACACATTTGTTTATATGGAGGGAAAGTTCTTACAAGAGAGGCAGTATCAGCGGGAAATACTCCTCTCACTTTTGCCTTCAACATTAGCTCAGTTCTTTAAAATAACTTGTAAAATGGTGAATTAGTTTCTTGGCATTCTTCAGTGTGTTTTGTTGTTGTTGTTTATTTTCCTGCTTGTGTTTTACATCCTTTTTTTGTTGTTGTTCTTAGAGATTTCACATCCTGCTGAAGTTGAGGTTACAAGTGGTTATCGGACCAACTTACTGAAAAACAATAAGAAACCCTTAACAGCTGATCCACGACTCGAGTCCTAGACAATGGTTTTTTAGATTTGCTAGCTTCAAAAATAAATGGAAATCCCAAGTATCTGGTAAACTGAGTTAGCAATTGGGATTGCCAATTCAGATCTCATTGATAGCAGAGAAGAAATGTAATAGATCTGTGAACGGCTTGCCTTGTACATTGAAAAGTGCATGATGCTTCCAGAGCATTTTGTGAATTACTACCCAACAGTCAGTTTCTGTGCAATTTTTTTTTTTGCTAAACTTTCTGGCATGAAAAATTGTTGTTTAAGGCATGAAAGGAGGCTTGAATTGCAAACTGCAAAATGAAATGCTCCTAACTCAAATTCATTTGTCTTGTCTTTCTTCCTGCATGCTAATCTTTCTTGTACTATCATTTGACCCAAAGGTTTTTAGGAAAGTTTATAAAATGTTGCTTAAGATTTGGGCCTTTTAGAAAGTAAGAAAGTGGCAATTATTAGCCTACTTTGATGGGAAAAAATATATTGCTAGGGCCTTCTCATCTTGAAAAGGAGGAGAAATCAGGAATCATGCTATATGTTCGGTTCAGACACTAATAGCATCTGGTCTTAACACAGATATGAGCTAAAAGCTCTTTCAACAACAGCTTTGATTAGTAAACCTTGGGTTTCTAGTGGTTCTCTTGCATTCAAATGAGGTGAATCCTAGAAGTCAATAAACTTAAACATTTCTCTATGGACTGGGAGTTCAGAGGAAGTTAAGCCTCTGTTAGTTAGGGAAGATTTTGAGAACATAAGGTACAGTTTTCTAACATTGTCAGCTTAACAGGATCTAGAATCTCCAAAAGAAAAAAAAAACCCTGGTTTTATCTTAAATTAATTGAGATTGGAAGAGTTACCTAAGTGTGGATAGCATCTTTTCATGTAGTAGGGCACTGGACTAATTAAATTGATACAGCCAGTTCAGCTGAGTACCAGCATCTCTGTTGACTGCAGACATGATGTGACCAGCTGCCTCAATCTCCAACTCTCATGCCCTCCCTGATGTACCCTCAAACCGTACGGCAGAATAAATCTTTCCTTCTAGCAATTGCTTCTTATTATGTATTTTGTCACGGCAATGAGAAACATTTTCCTTATACAGAGGAAAATAGGAAGCAAGCCCTATGTGCCTACACTTGGTCGACAGAAGTTGCACAGAAGTTTTTTCAGATGTTGTAGCCCTTACGTTTGCATCAACTCTTCCAGAGTGATGTCCTGACGGCAGCGCTTCTCTTCCAGCACCTTCCCAGCCTCATGGACACATCTTTATATTATTTTGAAAGCCATGGAGTACACATTTTCAGACTTTGTAGTCCAATGGTTATTGCAATTAGTCAACTTTGTCATTCTAGTAATAAAAGATATTTACAAAGGTTTTCTTAGTAATGTACTTCCAGAATAAGAGTAGGCTAGACACAACCTTCATACTACAACTTGTGAAGCCTTACTCTAAAAGGAGAAGCACGGTGGATGATGAGGCCCACCCAAATAACTGCACAGGGCTTGTTACAGAGAAACTTTCTTTCTTTATTATTTATTACTTCCTGACCACAGCTCCCTCTCCCTACTCTCCTCACAGTCCCTCCCGTCACCTTACCCTGTTCTCCCTCTCTCCAGTCTACTCCTCCTCCTTTTATTTTCAGAAAAGGGCAGGTTTCCCATGGACATCAAGCACCCATTGCATATCAAGTTGCGTAGAAAGACTAGGCACCTCCTCTCCTTTAAAGGCTGGGTGAGGCAACCCTGTAGAAGGAAAGGGTACCAAATATCGGCAACAGAGGTAGAGACAGGCCCTGTTTCCACTTTTAGGAGTCCCACAAGAAGACCAAGCTATACAAGTGTAACATATGGGCAGAAAGCCTAGGTCTGTCCTATGGATGGTCCCTGATTGGTGGTTCAGACTCTGTGAGACCCTATGAGCCCAGGTTAGTTGATTCTGTGGGTTATCTTATGGTATTCTTGGTCTTACTGGCTCCTCCATTCCTTCTTCCCCATCTTCCACAAGATTCCCTAAGCTCTGCCTAATGTTTGTCTGTGGGTATCCTCATCTGTTTCTATCATTGCTGCATGAAGCCTTTCTGATGACAATTGGCATGGTCTGTGAGTATAACAGAATATCATTAGAATCATTTCATTGACTTTTTTTGTCATTAATATTTGGTTCTAACCTTTTTTCTGGGCTATCCGGCTTCAGAGTTCTGGCCCTCCAGGCAGTGTCAGGGGTGGGCCCTCTCTTCTGGCATGAGTCTCAAAGTTGGACCAGTTATTGGGTGGTCACTCCCACAATTTCTGCACCATCTTTACCCCAGCACATCTTGTAGGCAGAACAAATTATAGGTCATATAATTTTGTGGCTGGATTGGTGTCCTAATCCCTCTGTAGGAAGTCTTGCCTTGTTACAGAAGAAGGGAATTGTGTTGAAACTATAGATTGCTATTGGTAAGATGACCAATTTTCACAGATGACTGATGTTAATCCTACCAATCCATGAGCATGGGAGATATTTCCATCCTCTGATATCATCTCCAATCTCTTTCCTCAAAGACTTGAAGTTCTTGTACAGATCTTTTACGTGTTTAGTTGTTGCTGGGTGTAGAGATTGCACAGCTTTAACCTCAGCATTCCAGAGGCAAGGCAAAGGGAGGCAGAGAGGCAGGCGACAGAGGCAGAAAGCCAGGTTGTTATTTTAAAACATGAGATCTTCTTTCTTTTTAAAATTTATTATTATTATTTTATTTTACATAACAACCACAGTTCACCTTCCCTCCCCTCCTCCCACTTCCCATTCCCTTCCCCTAACCCACCCCTCAACCACTCCTCAGAAAGTGTAAGGACTCCCATGGGGAGTCAACAAAGCCTGACACATTAAGATGAAAGAGAACTAAGCCCCTCCCCATTGCATTGTGGCTTAACAAGGCATCCCACCATAGGGAATGAGATTTTCTTTAAGTATTTGACACAAAACCACATATTCTCCCAATAAGAACATCAAAAGCTCATTTGAACTAAATCCTATGGAAAAAGTCATTTTTATTCTTCTCTCATACAACATTGCATCCTAACCACAACTGTCCCTTTGTTCACACCTCCCAGTCCTCCCCCACCCCTCTCCCCAAGACCCTCTGCTCCTCAGTTTTCCTCTAGAAAAGAGACAACTTTCCAAAAATATCAACCAAACTTGGCATAAAACATAAAATAAGAATAGACACAAGCCCTCATATCAAGGCTGGAGGTCACAACACATTAGAAGGGAAAGGATGCCACAGCAGCCAAATGAGTCAGAGATGTCCCTACACTCAGGGACTCCTTATAAGTGGACATTAACTGTTAAGTAAAGAATAATCATGATATAATCCAGAGACCCAAAGATGGTAAGCATTAAGGGGAACTCAAAGTGGGAACTCTTGGGGAGGGGGACCCTATCTCTCTGGAAAGAAAAAAATAGAATATATTTTGTGAATGGACTGGGAGTGGATGAGGAAGGGAACAGGAAGGATCAGGTGTGGGTAAAGGGATGGTGGGATAGCATACTAAGAGAGATGAATTAGAAAGTCTTAATAAAGAAACTGTAAGGAGCCCAAGAAGACTCATGAATTCAACCTATACATCAGAAGAACATAAATAGGGTTAATAGACTTCTAATGTAGAACCTAGTTTTAAAAAATAAAAGAATTAAAAATCAAGTGTAAAAAAATGTAAGTTTCCTAAATTGAGAGAACAGTCTAATTATTAAGTTAAAAACAAATATAATATTTCACTTGGTTCATACTTTCCATTTCACAATTGCTATCTATTTTGAAAAGATGTAAGCCTGCTGTATGCATTTTACTTATATAAGTCTGATTTGGAGAGTCTAATGAATAGAAATAAGATATTCACTGGAGCATATGACATGTAAGGCTTGAATCTGCCCCCTTATGCTGTGAAACTTCTAGTCACTGGAGAATGTGTGAGTGTTAGGGGAGTGGTGACTGAGATCTTAGGTTTTGCAGGTAGATAATGAAATAGTTGCCCAAGATTGCCTGCTACTGGTCTATTTGTTTCATCAACATGCCATCATAAAGTCTTTTGAACACATAATTTTGATAATAGAGTTTTTTTTATAAACAAGCCCACTAATTCTGCTTGTCTTCCAAAGAGCAATCATTGTGCAAACCAAAAGAAAATTTGGAGGAATTAAATTTATGGTTAAAAGTTGGACATTCATATGCTGGGTGCATGTATTGTAGCCTTTTTATGATTGAGTATTAAAAGCTGCACTATTATCCTTGATCAAACTGGTGTTGCAAACCTCATCTAAAAATGGAGTCTTTTAAGCTCAACAAATGGTATATCAATTTCTACTTAGTAATCCTTCATCATAAACCACTGAATCCCTCTTCTGCCTCAATATTAGAGAATTAAAATTTTTCTGGGAGGAAATAAAAAGTAAGCTTTCTGAGATTATGTAGAAGCTGGCCAACATGGCATACTATGACATGCCTCAGAAGTGAAGAAATTTTAATCATGTCTTGAAGTGAAGCTAAATTTCATGCAGTTCCTTAAGGAATCAAAGATCTTTGATATATAAAAAACTTAAATTTCTTTAGGAAATATTTTTATACCAAAGATAGAGCTTTCTAGCAGTGTCTTCTTTTTAGAGTTTGTGGTGTTATAAGTGGCATAGCAGGCTATGCATATATAGAGGTGGGCCTGGATGAGTTCTGAGATCATTTCCTAGCTAGGAAACTGTTGGCACTATCTGTTACCTTTGAATTTTCTCCTTGCTTTAAATTTTCAATGAGAACAATCCTTAATATAAGGTCTGTCCTAGTCAAATTTTATATATTTGAGTAATTACTGAAATCCTTGGACCTAATGTATAGTTCTGGGTCCAAACACTAGTCTAAATGAAGAGAAAATTAACTAATATACATGGAAAAAGAAATTTATTTGCAGCTTTAACCAAAACTGAGGGAAAGATGCTGTGAGATAATGCTCTTGCACACTGTGAAGATTTGTCACTTTTATTAGTTTAGTAAAACACAGATTGGACAGTAGCCAGGCATAAAGGATAGGGAGGGTGACCAGACCAAGAGATTTCTAGAAAGAAGAAAGACAAGGGTCAGTCACCAGCCACCAAGAGGAAGCAAGATGAGAATGCCTCACTGAGAAAAGGTCCCAAGCAACATAAACATAGACAAGAACATGGGTTAATTCAAGTTGTAAGAGCTAGTTAATAATAAGCCTGAGCTAATAGGCCAAACAGTTTATAATTAATATGATTTATATAGGCTCCTGAGTGTGTTTTTCAGACTGAACCACTATAGGACCAGGCAGGAAGAAACTTATGTCTACAGAGAGAATTTCTCAATGTGTCTCTGCTTTGTTCCTAGAAACATCATGACTTATAGAAAAGATGAAGGAAAAGCCAGAAAACAAGGTCATTATTCTCCTGGGAGAAAAAAATCATTTCCTCCAACACAGATTGTTCCTTTGGGTAGCATTTGTTTAACTTCTTCACCTTCAGCATCCAGATGTTTTGGAGGAATCCTGCTACCTATCAACCTACACACACACACACACACACACACACACATGCACATACACACACACACACACACGCACACACACATGCCTGCAAGATCAAAGCATTTGTTCTTCTATGTCTGTCAAATGTCACTTACTCTAATGTGTTCTGCATTATGCAAACACATTTCATTCTGGCCTTATATTATTGCAAATGAAAGGGTACCCTTAATTTTTGAGTCTGAATAATATTTCTTTTATGTGCATCACACCACTGAAAAAACAAATCTCCAACTTTAAATTTAGAAAGAAGAATCAAAGAAGCATTCCCCTTCTGCTTGTCAAGTTGTTTTAAGATATTCACTATAGACACTGAACTGCTGCATAATTATTTCTATTTTAAAGAAAAGCCATGTAGTGTCATCTTAGCTTTCTTCAAAAAGAAGGCTCCTGATACTTAGACTTAACTTGGGCTAAACTTTTTCATAGAAATAATCATTTTTAACCCCAAAGTTAAGTTTAGAAATTTATGGAATTACCAACCACCACATACCTGAAATAATCATTTATCATCCCTTTCAATGTTTCAAGCTTACAGAATCTCTACTAATGTGCATTCTCATCTATTCATGCAGCACTGTAGAGTCCTTAATATCATATATACTATTTGTCTTTCTTATTAACCTATCAAACACATTCTTAGCAATTTTGAAGGAAGCTGAATATTGTTGTGTAATGAATTACCACAGCTCAGATATATTTAAAACTTTTCTTTCTTCCAGCAGAACTTTATTCTCCATAACTCTGAATACTGACTTTGGCATTATATTTGTAAATGGTTTTTATTCTGCCTTTGTAGAAACTACTAAACACTCCACCCATATAACAATCATATTTCCTACCACTCAGTTATGTGAAAATTAAGCCTGATCTGTTGTAGATAAATTTTCATAACGCTGTTGTTATCTCTTAATATACCAGAAATGAGGAGAGTCTTCTTGATGAAGACAACCCTGATGTTTTTCAAGAGCACGTTCCTCGAATGGACAGCCAGACACTGCTGCTCCAGTGACTTTGGCATTGCATCACATTTTGTGGAATTAATGAAAGCAATGCATCACAGATTCTGTGCAGTTCCATGCATTATGAGCTACACGGTTTTGCTTTTCTGCCTGAAGAATTGTTCAAATCAATCTGTGAACTCACAGAAGAAAACACTTCTTTTTATAGCTCTGATCTAACAACTGAAAAAAATACTTCTTCACAAATGAAATAGAGTCATCTTATTGTACCTTTTACATAAACATCATTTCTCAACATATAAATATTGTCAACTCTGAATTTTAGATTTCTTCCCATTCCTACAGCATTTTTGAATGTCTAAGATAATTTATCTGTAACAGTTCTATCACAAAAATCCAGATTTACCTAAAAGGCAACAGATTAAAATGTGCATTCCATTCTTCTTTCATGTATTTTAAGTTTTTAGAGTTATTCTAATCAGAAGTTCCTGGTCTTGTTCTTATAATTAAAAACTAGAACTATATCACAATTAAAAACAAACTAAAGTCTAAATATTTATAGAGCCCATGTTGCATGAGGAGGGGTACCTTTGTTTGTCCTGGCTGTCTGACTAGTTTATACCCGAATCATACAGAAAGTATATTCATTTAAACACTGCCTGGCCCATTAGCTCTAACTTCTTATTGGCTAACTCTTATATATTAGTTTAACCCATCTCCATTAACGTGTATCACCATGTGACTGTGGCTTACCAGCAAGATTCTAACCAGTGTGTGTCTCAGGCAAAAGAACCATGGTGTCTGCCCCTCTGTCCATCTTCCCAGCATTCAGTTCTGTCTATTCTTCAACTCTATCAAAGACTTCAGAAGGATATAATATTACCTAAGTAAATGAGAAGTAAGCAATTTCCAAAACTCTAGAAATGACAGAGACATCTCGCTGCCTGTACAGTCACCTGAAGTTCTTCTGTACCATTGGGGCATCCAACACAAACAGAAGCAACACACAAAAAGAAGGAACCCCTATACCAAGCCCAGACCAAAAAAAAGTGTTACCAAGAACTGAGAAGCTGACCTAAACAATTAGGTTTATGTGATGGGGTGATGCAACTTAAAATGGCATTGATGGTTACATAAATCACCCATTTTTGGTTTTTTGGTGATATTCTGTTTGGTGGAAACGTATTTTTTAGCACCACCACAGAATAACAGTGACAAATAACTGCTATATGCCCTTGTGTAACTTTGATTTGTAGGTGTGTGTGTGTGTGTGTACTATTATAGCAAGGTATGGTCTTGCCAATGTGAGAAAAGTTAGGGTTTTGTGTGGCAAGTCATTTTGTTCTTGGTAAGAACACAGAGAAATTCACTGGGCTCCAGAAACTCTGTGTCATACCAGACTCTGGCCACCATTATAAGTCCATATCTTCTCCAAACCTCATTTGTGGTACCTTTTCCCAAATATGCTTTCATTTGATCCTAGTCATCAAGTCCTCCACACTACTTTCAATCCAAAATGTGCACCATGTAAGGAAAACAACCACAACCTTTTTAAAATTAAGAAGAAAAAATCTAGTGCTCTTCTCTGTACCTTACAGTCTCATTCCAGCCTCTACTCTTCTTGTTCAAATATCTTAAAATAAAATTAAAGAAAAAAATTAGCAAAACAATCTTTTTGTCTCTTAAGATATTTCACATGGAAGTAAGACAGGCTGCTTGTTCATTCCAGCTGCTCAGCTCTGGAGTAATCACACAGAAACTATATTACTTAAAACACTGCTTAGCTCATTAGCTTTAGCTTCTTATTGGCTAACTCTTCCATCTCAATTTAACCCATTTCTATTTGTCTGTGTATCACCATGTGGCTGTGGCTGTGGCTTACTGGGTAAAGTTCCATCTAGCTCCAGCGCTGCTACATGGCCTCTCTTGGACTCTACATCCTTTCTCCCAGCATTCTGTTTAGTTTCCCCTGCCTAGCTCTGCTCCTCTATAGCTCTGCTATAGGCCCAAAGTAGTACCTTTATTAACCAATAATAGTCACAGCCTACAGAGGGGAATCCCACATCACCCCCCTTTTCTGTTTAAATGAAAAGGAAGGCTTTATCTTTTTTGCCCTTTATTATTTATTTTTATTGAGCTCTACATTTTTCTCTGCCTTTAACAAAGTAAAATTACATATAACAAAACAGGTATCAAGCAAAAATTATAGTTACAATATTTATATCTACTTTATCTTTTAACATAACTAAGAAATCTATAACTATAAATTCTTCAACTCTGTCAAAGACTCCAGAAAAATATAATATTACCTAAGTAAACAGGAAGTGCATTGTAAGCAACTTCCAAAACTTTAGAAATGAAAGAGACATCCTTCTGCCTGGACAGTCACCCAAAGTTCTTCTGTACTGTTGGGGCATCCATCTTCAGCATACTGGCCCATAATATCTGGCAGACTTTTTGATGAAGAAGGAAATTTCAGTCACTTTCTTCTGTGTCCTTCAGAATGTCTAGTAGACTTTTTAATGAAGCAGGAACCCCAAAGGATTGTCTCACTTTAAGCAAATTCAACAGTCATTTCTCTGTGGGTCCTATGCATGTCCCAGTTTATCAAGCAGTCCAGGCAAGAGCAGTTTCTTGCCCAAATGGCTAACCAACTAAATAAAGAGCCTCTTTGATGCCCATCTTCTTCTTGAAGTAATTGGTAATGACAAAAGCAGATGTTTCTCACCTTCATGAAAGTCCTAAGTTCTTAAACATTTTAAATGCCATATTCTGTAACCTTTGAAAGATCTGAATAATACTTATCTAACTGAAATATATCTCTATACTTAGAAAACCTAACTAAGATGACTAAAGCTTATTATAGATGATTATCTATTAATCTACACTTTTTAATTATACATTATATTTTTAATTAGCTGCACACACAATACCTTAATTAAGAGCAGAAATACACATTCACAGCACAAAAAAAATTGACCTTAATTTTGTATCAAAAAAGCAAGATCCATACCAATGCAAAATATCCATCACTATAGCATATCTCCCTTTAAATGTAAAGAAACATTTATAAACAATATTTGGGAATATGTGAGAAGTTCTTCTCCAAACATTTTTCTGCTGTTTTGTGGGTGTAGTAACTTTTTGAATAATGTTCAAGGGGATCTTGGTCCATCAAACTACATTTGGTTGGAATGAATCCATAGGTTCTTATCCTCTGTGGAAACAAAAGAAGAACCTCTTTTCCAAAGCAACATATTTTTAGATCCATATTTTGAAATCAAAATACCATATATATACATATATATATATATATATATGTTTAGCTTAGCAATCCCCACAATCAAATATCTCTCTGCAGCCAAAAAATTCAAAGATAACACAATAATATACATAAACTGGACTCTCTGTGAATTTTCCATCTTTATGTGGCTTGTTTTTACTCTATTACTTTTTCTACAAGCTTAATATTTATTTTATCATCTTTGCTCCGTTAATATCTGACTGTCTGTACTCTGTCTTTTTAAAGACTTTGTTTTATTTTTTAAAAAACATTTAGTTGTATGTATAACTCTCTGTATTCTTTTTCTTCTCTCCCAATGCCTATGTACATTTATCCAACACTGTGACCCATTTAGAGGTCTTTTATGTCTTAATTTGTCCTATTGTGTAGCTGTAATTCTTTACTGTCCAGGAGCACTTCTTAAAATGCCAAACTCTTCTTATGAACTTAAACAACAGCATTACTAGGGGAAATACAGCACTGCGTTGATAAGAATAATGGGTTAATATAAGCTACAGGAGCTAATAAGAAGCCCGAGCTAATGGGCCAATCAGTTTAGAATCTTCTGGACACCTCTGCATGATTTTCTTTGGGACCTAATGACTGTGGGACCTGGTGAGAGGACAGAAACCAACCAGGGCATTCATGTTACAGAATGGCACCCACGTGGATAACTGCACCCACAGAAAGCCTGAGAAAGTTTGGGAAAGAATGGAGTGAAGCATGTTTTCTTGGTAGCAGCAATTTCTTGGGTCTGCTCTGCTTGCAAGAGGCAAGCAAGTGCTCTCATTTAAGAGAGGCTTCCTCACTCAGCTTTAGCTGCAAAACCCTGCAGATCTTTAAGAGGTCCTGCTATAAAACACTTAAATGGTGTTGATAAAAGCTGACTGCATGCTTTTTTGTTTTCAGCTGTAACAGGAAAAAAGCTGCACTGTTTTAAAATGCCGGCTTTCTGGGCCGTCCTGCCAGGGCAAACTCTGACTCTTTCAGGCAGGCTCTGACTACAAAGCACTAGAATGTGGATTGTGAGTAGAATGCTGCAGCTTGCTTGCTGTCAGGGACTTTGAAATGCCATAGAGTTGTGGCAATAAACATGGCTACAGCTGGTACCTCAGCCATGAGGCTGGAATCTCATAAAGCTAAGGAATGGGCTGGATGCAGCTATCAAGGCCACGGCCTTTATCTTACCCATATAGCTTGGTAAATTAAAGACTCGTGTAGTCAAAAAAACAGAGATATACGGTAAAGAGAGATTCAAAGACAAAGAAAACCTCTAAATGGTTTACACTGTATTAAAAATATATGCAGGCTAAAAGTTAAAGTTCTTAAATTAAAAAAGAAAGAAAGAGAGTAGTTGGATGTGGTGGTACACACCTTTAATCCCAACACTTGGGAGACAGAGGTAGATTGACCTCTGTGACTTCAAGGTGTGGTATCGCACACCTTTAATCCCAAAGCTTGGGGGGCAGAGACAGACAGATCTCTGTGAGTTCAAGGTGTGGTAGTACACACCTTTAATCCCAGCACTGGGGAGGCAGAGAGAGGCAGATCTCTGTGAGTTCAAGGATAGCCTGGTCTACAGAGGGATTTCCAGGACAAAGATACACAGAACACCTGTCTCAAAAAAAAATTGAGGTTAAAATAAAGCCGCATAAAGATGGAAAACACACAGAGAATCTTGATACTGTATGTTATTATGCTCTCTTTGAATTGTTTGAATGCTGAGGAAGTTGCAACAGCTCCTAAAAGATTTTTGCTTATAAATGCTGCTGAACTAATCCAAGATAGATATTTTGAAAATACCTTGACTTCAAAATTGAAGTCAAAAGGTATGTAACTTTGGAGAAGAGATTTTGCTTTTGTTTCCACAGGAAATGAAAGGATGCGGATTCATTCTGAATTAAGAAAAATCAGGTTTGATCAAGGAAGACCACCTGAGAAATCTCCGGTAGGAACACATGGCCCAGATGACTGAGTTCTACATCCAGAACAGATTCAAGACTGCTTCCTGAGATGATCTAGCCTCACAGGATACTCCAGTCAGGACTTGATCATAATTCTAAATTTTCTTTAGGTACCCATAAGATTATTAGCACCCCCAACCAGCGGGAAGTAGCCTGGAATACTATGCCCACATTCCCCAAAAATGGACTATGGATAATTTCCTTTGTTTAAAAAAAAAAAGAGAGGGAACTGGTGCATGAGAATTGTCTGTATTCTGTCAATCATGTTTTAAATAAATGCTGATTGGCCAGGCAGGAAGTATAGGTGGGACAACCAGACAGGAAGTAAAGGTGGGGCCAGAAGAACAGGAGAATTCTGGGAAGAAGGAAGCTTTTTCCCCAGTCCTCCCCAGACCACAGAAGAAGCAGGATGTGACCTACCCTTCTGAAAAAGGTACCGAGCCATGTGGCTAACACTGATAAGAATAATGGGTTAATATAAGCTACAAGAGCTAATAAGAAGCCTGAGCTAATGGGCCAATCAGTTTATAATCTTCTGGACACCTCTTCATGATTTTCTTTGAACCTAATGACTATGGGACCTGGTGGGAGGACAGAAACCAACCAAGGCCTTCATGTTACACTGCCTGCTTGCCCTGCCTAGTCCAGCATGGTGGAGCTTTTGCTGCCTCTGAGAACCATGCTCCTAGCCTTATTTTTAGGTACACAACCAGTCTATATTGCCATTAAGCAAGTTGTAGCAATCTGCTCACAGACCCCACTCAAATGCTCTGTAGGTGGACCTCCACAAAGAGTCAGGATTCACACTGGCAGCACGGCCCAGAATTTCAGCATTTCAAACTGCCACTTTTTTCCTGCTACTGCTGAATCTGGAAAACCTTTCTTAAAGGAGCTGCAGCATGCCACCAGCAAGCAAAGCCCACTGGGAAAAAATGTGGCTAAACTTTGATTTTTAGTGTCTAGAATTTCTTTCCAAGCCCTCTCAGGTTTTACATGGATTTAGTCTACCACATCAGTGTTCCTATTTGTTGGAGGAAGGCCACTTATTCGTCCAAGCAGCTCAGCCCCAAAATAATCACATAGAAACTATATTATTTGAAACACGGAGTGGCCCATTAGCTCTAGCTTCTTAATGGCTAACTCTTACATCTTAATTTAACCTATTTCTATTAATCTGTGATCACCATGTGGCTGTGGCTTACCAAGTAAAGTTCCATCTGGCTCTAGCAGGGCTACATGGCTTCTCTCTGACTCTGCCTCCTTTCTCCCTGAATTCTGTTTGGTTTTCTCTGCCTAGCTCTGTTCCTCTATAGTTCTGCTATAGGCCCAAAGCAGTACCTTTATTAACCAATGATATTCACAGCACACAGAGGGGAATCACACATCAGGGATTCCTTAGAGATGAGACACAATCGAGTTGTTCCAATAACTGTACTGACTATTCCCTTCAAAGAATCGCTAGGCTTTCATGTCAGGATGGGAAGCTCAGATACAGCCTAGGAGCTCATAAGTGCTTAGTCTGTTTCTGGTCAGTCATGTTCCAGGGAAACTATCTAAGTAGCTGAAAACTGTTAGAAAAAAAAAGCCAAAAATCTTTAACACTCCTTATCATATTGATCTAAATGTCTTCTGATCTTTCTTAGGGTGCACTGGCTATTATAGGATTAGTATTCCAAAGATATAAATATAATCTGTCAGTTTTTATTGTGCTCTTTTAAATATATGAGAGCCTTGTGTGCAATAATTCTGTATTCTGTCATTATGTTTTAAATAAATGCTGATTGGCCGGTAACCAGGTAGGAAGTGTAGGTGGGACAACAAGACAGGAAGTAGAGGTGAGGCAATGAGAACAGGAGAATTCTGGGAAGAAGGAAGCTCTTCCCCAAGTCTTGTCCAGAGACCAAAGAAGCAGGATGTGACCTGCCCCTCTAAAAATGGTACTGAGCCATGTGGCTAACATAGATAAGAATAATGGGTCAACATAAGTTACAAGAGTTAAATAGAAGCCTGAGCTAATGGGCCAAACAGTTTTTAATTAATACAGACCTATGTGCAATTTCTTTGGGGATTTACCAGCTGTGGAACCTGGGCAGGACAGAAACCCCAACAAGCAGACCCTCATGTTACAAGAGCCCATAATAATACAAAGTATAGTAGAAATTAGATTAACAAAAACCTAGAAGAAAATAAAATAAAAGCTGTCATTCTGATACATCCATTATTCATTCTTAATCTAGAAGCTATGAACCATACAAAATGGTCCATAACAGTTTGCTCATATGATTTTGATACTTTAGTATATCAAAATATACCATGGAATACTCTGAAGGAAGAGAGATGCCTACCTACTACCAGAAACTATGATATCTGATATCATCTCATGTGGGTTTGAAGAGGAATTATTCTGGAACTTGCCAGGCAGTGGAGACTCTTCTGCAATTAAAGATTGACTTCTACTGAAACAAATATGTCTTCTTGAGTAAAAGATTCTAAGTGTATAGAGTTAGCATTAAGACAGATATGTGAGTTCCATTACCATCAGATCCGAGGTGGGCAACCAGAAAAAGGCCATCTGGATATTTTGTGAGGCAAATATTGTTACATATGGTACAAAAGACCCTGCAAGAGATACTCAAAACTAGTGTTGTAATTGGCAACCTAGGGTAAGTCCTGTAGAAGTGAGGAAGAAATATTTTGTCCTGGTAAAATATGAAGTCACTGGATGAAATAAGACATGTTAAAAAGAAGCAAGAAAAGCATAACAAAGTGTGGGCAGAATCCTAGCTGACATATTAGCAAATGTCAGTCTTCTGTAACATGTCTTTGCCCAACACATGCTTATCATATATTTAAGAATCTACATTTAAGATGGTGAATGGGAAGTAGGAATTGAAAAAAGAATAAGTTAGGTGGTACCCTAAAGAAGCATCACCGAAGTCTAGAGTCTGAATAATCCTAGTGACTGAAAAAAAAAGTTAATTCTTCTCATTACCAGTGACATGAAATCAAAAGGAAGGAGGGCTTCTGGAGAATGAAAGAGCTACAAATAAATATATGTAACAGGTGGTCCTTGTTTTCATGTGAGTTCAAACAAATCAAATGAACAAAACTAGTGCTAAGATGAATCACATTGCGAATAGCAATGAGAAAGTTTTAATGAGTTAGTTATGATCAGGGATTGGTAATTAGAGGAAAATTTTACAACTTGTGACGTGTACTAAGAATTTATATGTGAAGTACAGTTATGGCTGGGGATGTCTTTAACACAGGGAGACTAAAGATGAGTTGGAGTGATTAAAGTAGCTGGGAAATTGTCCAAACTCTTGACAATGTAACATTTTCTTACTCTATATGCTTAACATTTTCCATAAGGAAAAGATATTTTTAAAAAATATATGAGTACTCAAATAATGTATCATTATTACCCATTAAAGCCAGGCCTTCAAGAATCTGTGAATTTAAGTAAATCTTTTTGCTCCTTTGGATTTTGATGTTCACACTGGAGTTTGGAACTCAGTGGTGGTCCTCTATCTGAAAAAGGATGCAGCATCAACCTGACGGTTGAAAACAGAGGCTGTGACGTGTTCAGTCATGGACAGATATCATTCATCATGATTCGTTTGATAAGAGTTCTTGACTTTGTTTCATACTGGGCACTTTTTGTCAAACACAGCGTTTGATGCACAGGTTTGTTAAGTGAAAAACTAATATTTATTTGGATGAATAGAACTCCAAGGACCTTGGGTCGAGAGACCACCAGTGTAGATGTGGGGGAATCTTCTCCCTGCTCACTTGACCTCTGGATCTCACTGTGGCACTCTCCCAGATATGTTGGTTTCTTGGTGGAGTAGGGAAGTATGGGAATTAGAGTTTCAGGCATTCTGAATAGGCCCTGTGGTGAAGAATTTTAGCCACAACTTTTCAGAAGATGTCAGAAGTGGGAAAAACACTGAATTGTGTATAATATTCTCTACCAAAAAATACTAAAACACATCCACAGGAAACCCAGAGGGAAAACAAGCATAATCCAGATAGAAATTGTACCTTAGAACAGCATCATTTTGTTCCCATAGTAACTGAGGACAACATAAATTTAATCTTCTTACAAGTTTATGTGGACTCATTCCCAAGAAATCCAAAAGTGCCAGGAACAAGAAGAACCCAGTAAAATCAGAAATCCTCAAGACTGTTAGCAAGCTTCTCTGTGCATAGAAATGACTTTAATGACAGTCACAATATGTCATGGACTCTAGGGCAAACACAGCATTAGAAACTAGATTGCCATAAAATTCCTCCCTCAAGGGACTAAAAATGATTCTAGTTGTCATTGGTTCCCAAAGTAACAGGCAAATGCAAACAGTGCTGAAAACTGCATCTCAGTTCTGCAAAAACAAAACAAAAAACAGGTTAAGTGTAAATACAGTTAGTGGTTAAAAGCAAAGAGCAGGCACCAATGTCAGCCTCAGCAGTATCTGTGATGGCAAAGAATAGCTACATGTTACAAAGCTCAGCTAAGGCCTTCACTCCCAGCTGGGTTCTGCATCATGAGAGAGCAAAGCTATCAGTGTGAAGGACTGTCTAGGAATGGTAGGGATTTGGGTATGAGAGCTTCTATTTCTTTATGAACTCACTTTTGTTACTCAGCTGCTGAATAACGTAGAAAATTCCAACATCTTCAACAGGTGGAGTTTGGAAATCAGGAATGAAGAATTCAGATTTCTTGAGGGGTGTTGAATTGTTGTATACTCAGACACTATGTTTACACAGACCATATACATGTCTGAAAATAACTAAGTACATGGTTAACCTGACCTCTCATGGACTTTGTGTAATGGTCAGCTTACTGCCCTTATGTTGCTAACATTTATTCCTTGAGGGTAAGGGTTCAAGGCTGGGGAGATGGTTCAGTGGATAAAAGTGCTTGCTGTTGTTGCGGAAGAGTCGAGTTCAGTCCCGAGCACCCATGTCAGGTGTCTCACAATGGCCTGTAACTGCCTGGGATCTGATGTGCTCTAGTGAGATTCTAGGTACCCACAATTATAAACACATACCCACATACATATAATTTAAAATAAAATTTAAAAGATCAGTATTTATTTTAATATTTTTTACTTTTAAATAATCTCTAATTATTTTTCATACATATATATATATGTTTACACACATAGTGTACAATGTAAAATGGATTATTTCCCACCTTGACTAAAAAAGTAGATTTAAGGTATCTAGAAGAGGGGGTGCCTCTAAAAAAGCTGCTGTGCAGCAGTCCACCTTCAAGTTGAATGTAGAGCTGGAACTTGCTTGTGCGTTTTTCATGTTTTATGCCTGTGCGGTTGTATAGCTGCTTGGGAGGAGAAAAGGTTCAAGGTAAAATTATGAAGAATCCAGAATTCAAAATAAACATGAGACCAAACACCTTATAAGACATCCCCTTTGATTGCATTTTGTGTTTCTTGATTATGAGGCTTTAGCCTATCCAATTTTTTTTGCCTCTTGATAGCTACTTGATACAGGCTACAGATGGAGGAAGCAGACGCCGCCAGGATTGTACAGATTAAGAGCAGCGTCCTCAAGACTGGAGAGTTTCAGCTTAGCCTTATCCCACCTTAAGGCATTTGAAATAGTTCCACCTCAGCTTCCATGTGAGCTTAACGAGATCAGGCAAGTCGTGATTACAGAAGAAGGTCCTGTAATGTGTGAGGCCCGTGACCTTTCTGATAAGAGACCTTCTGTTGGTGGAGGTTTCTATCCTACCTCCTCCCGTTATAAACGCACAGAAACTTTATTACTTGCAATATTGTTTGGCCAATATCTTAAGTGAATTGCTAGCAAGCTCTTATATCTGTAATTAACCCATTTCTCCTAAACAGTGTATCACCATGTAGCTGTGGCTAACCAGCACGGTTACAGCACATCTGTCTGTGGTTGTGGGCTACATGGCTTTCCCTGACTCTGCCTTTTTTCTCTCAGCATTCAGTTTAGTTCACACACCCCCTCCCCACCTAGCTCTACTTTACCCTATCTCAGGCCAAGTCAGTTTCTTTATTCATTAAACAATAAAAGCAATACATATACAAAAAGGAATCCCACATCAACCTTCTGTTTTTATTATTATTTCTATTAGTGCTTTATTTTATAAGTTATGATAACAAATATGTTCATAACGTTTTAAAAAGAGTTCTTACAGTGATACATGATATCTTCAATTAAGGACAGGTCTATTTTTATATTACCGCCACTCTATACAGTGCACAATGATAGCTAACCACAGTATACACTATGGTATACAAGCTAGAACCACATACTATTTTAATTATTATTATAAACTAACACATATTTATAATGTACCGGGACAAAACTAACAACATTATTCCATTAAAAAAAAAGCCATTTCAATTAACTGACTGAAATGTCTATGTAATTTTAAAAACCCCTTAATAATTTTGTGCTTAAGGCATATAGAGCATTAAAGTCAATTTAAATTATAATTTTAGTTGCAATGATTTAGATACCCATATATGAATCATTCTTGTGCAAAATGATTCAGTTCATTCCCCAATGATCTTTCTAGAAATCTTTTGTAGTGCAAAAACAAAAGTTGTTTATTTTCTTTGAAATCACTAATCACTTCCCACAGATATTAGTAAGTGAATGGTAGGAAGAATTTATTTCCGTGCAGTGCTTGGTTTCTATGGGTACACAGTTTTCAAACGTCTATCTTTGCCTGCTGGGTGGTCTGGTTAAGTTTAAGCACTTAAAATGAAGTTCTTAATTTATATAATTTATGCATACATAATTCCAACTCTGGAGTCAAGTTAGGAATGAGGAATTTAAGAATTTAGCTGCATAAATCCCAGCTCTATTCTTTGTAGACTTTGGGATTTGTTTTCTTTTGTATTGTTTTTTCTTTGAAACAAAATCTTACCAAGATCCTCCTGCCTCAGGCTGCAGAACACTACATTGCTAAGTGTTATCATATTGCTATTTGATTTTTTTCTCACTGGAAAATGGATGTTATTAACTCATTGTTATGCAATGTCATGAGAGTTATTCAACATGAAATGTTAGCGAATCTTCTAATATGTATCAGATATTCAATAAGTATTAGAAAAGTTCAGAGAAGCCTGTAAATCTTATCTTTAAGTTTTATGACCTTTGAAATGAAGTCACTCTTACGACTGTCCCTTAATCATGTTCTTAGAGGTTCTACATGATGCTAATTATTTAAAGTTATCTTGATTACAAAGTTCCCTTGTCTGGTTTATTCAATTTTATTCACTGCCAAATGTAAAGACAGTATTTGTCAGATAAAAGAATTAATATTTTATTTCTATGTAGCTAATTGCAAAATCACAAAGCTACAAAATATCTAGGCTTTTTAGTTTACAGTAACTAAAGTTTTCTATACTTAAGTTTTTACACTCTTTCCTTCACCTTAGTTGTATAGACATTTATTGTGTCTATTTTATATACACACACAAATCCCACAAATTAAAGCAAATTAGATTGTAAGATTCAATCATTCTGGCACACAATTTGTTATATCTGATTAAAAGTATAAAGCATTGATTTTTTTTTCCTCCTGAATCTTTCCCCATTATCTTTCCTGTCTCTGGGTTGTTTATGCAACACCTTAAAAACATCTAGAATTGAATCTTGGACAAATTTGCACAGCATGCACTATTTCGACGAGACATGTTGCAGACCTCTGGGAGTTGCCGGTGTCTCTACGAAACAGCCCCACTCTCAGAGACCTTCAGGGCTGTTTTTCTTTGCCTGCATGGCCTTCTGTCACACTGGCATCCAGACACCGTATTTTTATTCCCAGGGCTCCAGCATGATCATGCTGCCTGCAGGAACTTGAACAGAGTGACAGATAGAACAAACTTTGTGGAGACATAAAGAAAAAATGAGGAAGCAGCTTCCTGCAGATACCAGCCAGATCTGCTGTAGCCACTTATTTATTCTCCCTCTTCTGTGTTTTGCAAAACAGTTTAAATTTAACAGATTCATTATATACCGCAAAAGGTTGTTATGTGAGCCTATGAACTTTTTCTCCAATGGGGAAGAGGTTAGGTAATTGTTTGGATTTCATAAACAGAGCCAGATGTGGCTGTGGTTTCAGGCTAATGGCATTCAGACTGTGGGAGGGAACTGGAGTCTCTGAGTGCCCTGCTGCTGTTAGACCAGGGCTTGGAGAGAGGGTCAATCCCCTTACCCACATTTCCTGTTTAAAAGATGGCGGAGAACTTGAAGCGAATACATTATGCCAGTGGTTTTGTTTAGTTGGCAAATTCTATTTTGGGAATATTAGGTTAAGAAATCAAAACCCATCATAATACAGGAGTTTGGGGAGATGGAGAGGGGAGGGAAATGATGTAAAATTTAGTACTCATGTATAAGATTCTCAAAAAAGATAAAAGCTTAAATGGAAAACTAAGTTGGGAATGTTTTGTGAAGTCTCTTTGATTTTATTTGGTGTGTCAAGTAGTTGAATCTATTTATTTAATAAACACTAGACTATTTCAAGAATCACTATAGAAACTAGAACGTGTGAGGACAAATTCTACATAGTATATTACATTTCATAAGATGCGTTATGATGTCCATCTTCACCAAATTCACACATTTTCAAATGTCCCAATATTAGTGACTCGGGCCATTTTTGCAGAAACTTTTATTCTTTGGAGTCTCGTCAACATTTTGAAATCAGCATAATAAAAATCATCCAGAGACTGACTGGAAAGAAAAATTTCAATTTCTCAAAAGTCTTCAAAGTGGTTTTTTTTTTTTTGATGATCAAACCAAGTAAAGAATGATTGATCCAGACAGCAAACGAGTCAATTATCTGATTATCGTATCAAGGCAAATCTTTACTGGATGCTTCACAGCAAAAAGCCGACCATTTGTTTCTAGGAGACTAGATTTTTGTTCTAAAGACAAAAATTGAATTTCAGTCTGCAGTACTGACTGTATGAGTGAGAGGCAAAGGCGCGATCCTGCTCTACAGAAAAGTAGCTCAAGCATCTTCTGTGTTAGGATTGTGAAGCCAAGAGACACAGGGTCTGTTTGAAATAAGCACATCTGGGCTGGATTTCAAAGGTACAACTTGGGTTACAGTTGTGGCCTCCAATGTCTCCTAGCGCTGCCAACTCTGTAATCACAAGCATGTGCTCTGAAGTGTCTGCCTACATTCACAGAGAGTGACAAAAGGCCCACCGTGCTCTGACAGGCACCTCTTCCCCCACGACTCATCGTGTCCCTCCCTTCATGAAACACTCCCACCCAAAAGCTTCCAACTGTAAACAATTTCTTGCTTCTTTGAGAAGTAATTCATTTCAAAAGTGCTCTGCCATTTTTACCACCTTGACCTCAAGGGCTTGGGAGTCATTCCATTGAGAGGTAATCAATAAGGAAGGCAGTGTGCTTAATCTCTCAAGTTCTGTGAAGCAATAGGAACCTCCTTCAGAGGGTCCCTTGCTCCAAGTTGTAAAAATGAATGCCTGTCATGGTGGTACAGGAAGTACCTTTCCTTTGTGTGGAAATCATTAGTAAATATAGACAAGCTGTAACTCCTCCTGCCCAGGCTCTTACAAAATGGTCAGCCCTTTGCTGAGCTCTAAGTGAACTCTGTTCTCTCATGCTTCTTTTTTTGAATGTGGTCTTTCTTGATTAGTTAACTTTGTCTAGAACAGTTTTTGCTTTGATACAAGACACCAGGCCCTTTACTGTAGAATTCACTCCAATTCAATGAAATAAAGACTAGCCTCTTGTTACACTTGGTGTCTTTTTTGGAGAACAGAGATCTCAGCATTAGTTGTTTGTTCAACAGGGAGCATCATAACGTCCTTTACTGAAGGCTTGTTGACAGTCAGTCCCCCTTCTTCTCATGGCAGACATCCTGTCAAGTAACTGGATTAGAGCTGAGAGAACAGCAAACCAGCAGGGCCTGTTCCACAAGTGTGAACTCTCCACTCTTGCCAGATGAAGAATTATTCTAGACTTCATTATCTTGCCCTGCACACCCATGTCTTAAGAACTGTGGCACGAATAAGCTCCTCATCAGTTTAGGATCTGGGAGGTAAAGATGCAGGGAAGAAACAAGATAGTTTTTCTTGTGTTTCTCATAAAGTCCAGAAAGTCATAGCAGAGGGTCTATTTAAGTTGGAAAGAACACCACTCATTGATCTCTCTTGCTCAAAAACGAGCTCTCATTGCATATCCATGATAATGATGATCTAAGAAAAGTCATATCCTGGAGGAGGGATCAGACTTCCAGACTACTCTAGAAACCTTTGGTTAAGCCAGAGCTGGGGCCATGGTTCACATATTGAGACACACTTTGTATATTAGCATGCTAGGGAATCTGGGAAAAGTATCACATACAAGGTAACTCGAACAACAGAAGTCCGTCTCAGTATTTTAGAAATGGGAAGACTGGCACCAAGTTGTTGGCATTTATGCTTCCTTCTGCTGTCCGTGATATAGGCAGTCTGTTCCATACTGTCTGCTAGCTTATAGAGAGTTGACGGACGGCCTTTACTTATAGGAGCATCAGTGTTTTCCCTGCGTTTGTCTTCATATGGCATCTTCCCTGTGTATGTGTCTCTGTGTCATTTTTTTTGCTTTTTGTAAGGACATAGCATTAAAATGAGGTGTAGCCAAATGAGCACAAGAAACCCACACTGAAATAGCAGACCATAGACTCAGGCAGAGCTGCTCTAGAAGGTTCCTTCACTATGCACGTGTCCTTGGGTATGGCAGTCAACCACCCTCTGTCCTGAAATGTTAATTTATGAACAAAAAAATAATCTCCACTTGTAGCATGAGGGCCTGCTTGGGGTTTATGTCCTGCCCAGTTCCCACAGCCATTTAGGGCCCAAAGAAAAATCACACAGAGAGTCTGCATTAGGTTATAAACTGATTTGCCCATTAGCTCAGGCTTCTTATTAGCTCTTGTAACTTATATAGCCCATTATCCTTATCTATGTCAGCCACATGGCTCAGTAACTTTTTCAGCGGGGCAGGTCACATCCTGCTTCTTCGGTGGTCTGGACAGGAATCCCAAGAGAGCTTCCTGCTTCCCAGAATTTTCCTATTCTCCTTGCTCTGCCTCTACTTCCTGTCTGGTTGTCCCACCTGTACATCCTGGCTAATGGCCAATCAGCATTTATTTAAATCATGATTGACAGAATACAGACAATTCTCCCATACCATACACTAGAGAACAGCAACTCACTGATATAACAAGTTCCTGAGATGAAGCAACTTGAAAGAGCAAAGTGTATTATTATTCACAGCTTCAGAGGCTTTATTCCATGGTTGCTTATGGGAATTTGACCGTGCTTTAATAAGTATATGGGCAAGAAAAATTAAATTGGTATCCAGTTATGCCAGCACCACTTGTTAAATATGCTTTCTTTTTTCCATTTGTTATTTTTTGCTTCTTTATCAAAGATCAGGTGTTCAAAGATGTGTGGATTGATATCCGTGTCTTCTATTCGGTTGAGTTGGTCCTCCTGTCTGTTCTTATGCCAGTACCAGGCTGTTTTCAGTACTGTAGCTCTGTAATAGAGTTTGAAGTCAGGGATTGTGATGCCTCCAGAAGTTCTTTTATTGCCCATGATTGTTTTGGCTGTCCTGGGTTTTTTGCTTTTCCAAATGAAGTTGAGTACCATTCTTTTGAGGTCTTTGAAGAATTTTGCTGGGATTTTGATGGGCAAAATAACTAGATACCAACATGTAGAAAAATGAAAATAGACCCATATTTATCACCATGCACAAAATTCAAGTCCAAATGGATCAAAGACCTCAATATAAAGCCAGCCACACTGAACCTTATAGAAGAGAAAGTGGGAAGTACATTTGAACGCATTGGCATAGGGAACCACTTCCTAAATAGAACCCCAGCAGCACAGAAACTGAGAGAAACAATTAGTAAATGGGACCTCCTGGATCTGAAAAGCTTCTGTAAAGCAAAGGACACGGTCAACAAGACAAAATGACAGCCTACAGAATGGGAAAAGATCTTCACTAACCCCACATCAGACAGAGGTCTGGTCTCCAAAATATACAAAGAACTCAAGAAATTGGATGCCAGAAGATCACATAATCCAATAAAAAATGGAGTACAGACCTAAACAGAGAACTCTCAACAGAGGAATCTAAAACGGCTGAAAGAAACTTAAGAGAATGTTCAACATCCTTAGTCATCAGAGAAATGCAAATCAAAACAACTCTGAGATTCCATCTTACACCTGTAAGAATGGCCAAGATCAAAAACACTGATGACAAGTTACACTGGAGATGTTGTGGGGAAAAGAGAACACTTCTGCATTGCTGGGGAGAATGCAAGCTGGTACAGCCCCTTTGGATGTCAATGTGGCGATTTCTCAGAAAATTAGGAAGCAATCTTCCTCAAGACCCAATAATACCACTTTTAGGCATATATCCAAAGGATGCTCAATCGTGCCACAAGGTCATTTGCTCAACTATGCTCATAGCAGCATTGTTTGTCATATCCAGAACCTGGAAACAACCTAAATGCCCCTCAATTGAAGAATAGGTTAAAAAAAAAAAAGTAGTACATTTACACAATGGAGTACTACATAGCAGAAAAAAGTAATGACATCTTGAATTTTGCAGGAAAATGGATGGAACTAGAAAGCATTATTTTGAGTGAGGTAACCCAGACACAGAAAGACAATTATCACATGTACTCACTCATAGGTGGTTTTTAAACAGAAAGCAAAGAAAGCCAGCCTACAAACCATAATACCAGAGAACTTAGACAACAACACAGACATGAAGAGAGACTTACATAGATCTAATCTACTTGGGAAGTAGAAAAAGACAAGATCTCCTGAGTAAATTGGGAGCATGGGGACCTTGGGGGAGGATTGAAGTGGGGAGGGGAGAGGCAGGGAGGGGAGCATAGAAAAATGTAGAGCTCAAGAAATATCATGGAAAAAAAGAAAAATTAAATTGGACTTGATACATTCTTTCGATTTGGGGGGAAATGGGCACAAAGGTGGAAGAGTGGACCTGGGAGGAACGGGAAGCAAGTGTGATCAGGTGCGTTGTATGAAATTCCAAACTAATTAATAGTGAAAACTAAATCTAAAAAAAGAACAACAAACTAATTTAAAAAGGAAAGATGTGGGAATAAAGAAGGCTCAAGCAGTTTGGTTTGCATGTGTATGTATGTATGTGTGTGTGTATGTATGTGTATGTACCAGGTACTGAGCCCAGAGGAGCCTTGCACATGTTCAGAGTGTTCCCTTCCACTCAGTCATACCTCCATCCTCAGCCCTTCCCTCAACCTTGAACTGCAGTCTGCCATAAAGTACTGTGCCAATCAATCTTCAGCCCTCCCTTGCTGGCCAGTCAGTGGACATGCTGCCTCTTTTAGGCAACATTCCTGCAGATCCCAATGTCAAAGGTCAGCATGGGTAATCTTTTCCACTCTAGAGCTGGGAGTAACCATGCATTATGATTTGCATTGTGATTTTTATCTTGAAGAAAAATAGTAGATTAAAGAGAGAAGAGAGTTATAGATGTATAAAAAGTAATGAAAACAGTAAATTTTTAATGTAAATATAAGTGAGAGAAAGAGATGAAATTTTCAAATTTGAGATTGGGATATTTTTAAAATGCTCTATAAACAATGTTTTTTAGAAGATATTAGGCATTAAATGTATCCCATACTTGAGGAATCATTTACAAGCAGACTCCAGATGACTCTGAGCAAGAAACACTAACAGAATACTATGGTATTGTTTTCCTTTGGGTCCATATGGTATCTTGGATTATGGAACTGTATCTTTAATTATTCTGAAAAATCACTCAGGAATTGGTGGGATGTCAGAGACTTCTGAAAAGTAATCTTTTCAGATTACGAAATTCAGAAACGAAAATGTTTTCTATCTCTTTTTATATGAATGACACAGAATTGTAGTGATATGCTTTCTGGGAAAGACTAACTCCCCAGTCTCTCGGAGGTAAGTCAGGTACCTCCACAAATTCTTATAACTATTCTTCAAGTGGATTTAAGGAATAGAATATTCTAGTTTCAACTCTAAACATTTTTTAAATGAATGAATCCAGAGTAAATTAACCCTGTCCTGCTTGTACTTTCTTCATTATAAACTTCAGTAGCTCAACTGAACCGTCTGCAGACTCTCAAGCGAATAAAGAACCTAGGAGGCATCTCTGTCTTTGGGCTTCCTGCCAGCAGTCTAACTTTTTGATGGACAGTTCTTGTTAAGAGTGCGAAAATCAGCAAGCATGTCAACCTGAAAGGTTTTTTACTTCAACTGACACAATGCAGATCCAACACTGGCGTACACAGATAAGGCCTTTTATCCCCTCAAAATAAGATGTGAAGCCTAGCTGTGGCGAAACTGCTCAAGAATGTCACTCACAAGGAAGCGTCCTCTGTTTTCCTTCCTCCACTGCCCTCAGTGGGAGGAGCTCATCCTGATGTTTGCAATATGTTTGCTTTCCCTTGAGGCTTGAATCAGCCTGCCAGATAAAAGACAGGATGAAGGAGAAAGGAGTTAATGGATATAATATTGGAAGTACCTGTTCCAATCAAAAAATTTCACCAAGACCTTAACCAATATTTTCTCTGTGTAATTCATGAACCAAAACTGCACAATTTGGCCATGTCTAGCTGCAAGAGGGTCTGTTAAGGAGAATTTTTGGGAATTCTACATACCCTAATTGAAACATGAAAAAGACAATGAAATTATGGGTGGCAATTCTTTAATAATTTTAATTTGCTCTTTACATTTTTATGCCTTTATACGATGTATTTTTATCATATCCACCCAGTACTACCTCCCTCCAACTTCAACAAGTACCACTCATACATCTTTTTCCAACTTCATGCCTTCATTGTTTCGTAGAAGTGGGTGGCTTTCTTACAGACTAGTTAGAATTGAATTATAAATTGCTTAGTTCTTATTTGTGTGCATGCGTACACGCATGCACTTGCTTTGTGTATGTATGTATGTATGAGGTATATATCCTGCATGTGTATGGGGGTCAGAGGACAATTTGAGGACTCAGTTATTTTTTTTCCATATGGCTTTCAGGGATTTATCTCGGGCTATCAGGCTTGGCAGCAAGAACCTTTTCTATTGAGCCTTCTTACTATTCTTCACTTTTTAATTTTAAAATTATAGTTTGTTTCCAAAATGTTTTCTGACCATTAATCAATGTTTCATGCTCTCTTGAATAATTTGTTACATGTTATTAATATACAAATTCAGAAAATGTAATAAAGAAGACCTTCCTAGTGATAATATATACATTCCTCAAAATCAAGGGGATGCTAAAAGGGACAAATTTACATTAAGTTTAAATATCCAGTAGAGTTTATTTTGCCTAGTCCCATCAGGCAGGTCAACCTATGGGTAAGAGAATTATGAGTTCAGTCCAATACAAATTTGAAAGTTATTTAAAATAGTGTGAAGTCTTTTTTTTTTCCTAAATTGATTGTGTGGTTCTTGAATGTGAACTTTGTGATGTCATCATTTCACAGCAATAAAAGCGACAAGCTTTGGTAGACGATGAAAACAGAGTAAGATGTTAATAATTTTGTTGTTTTGTTTGGGTTGTGTTGGGTTGCTTTGGGGGCATTTGATTTGATTTGGCTTGGCCTAACAGAAAGGGACTGGGGAAGATACACAATTCCAAACACAGAGAATAGGCAGAATTCTGTAATGAAAAATCACTGATTTGGAAGCTGAAGCAATGACAGGGAAGCCTGAGACTAAAGATAAGTCCAGGGGAATGCAACTCAGACAAAGGCAAGGAGCAATCTGGGGCCCTGTATGCACAGTCAGGAAGCTGACATTCACTAAGTGAGGTGTAGACATTCAGCATCTAGGGCAGTGGTTTAAGTGTGGATGACTTCCACTCACATCCTAAACCACATCTCTCAGCCTTATCTCCCCTCAGTTCCAGCTGGGGTTTGTTGTCCCATGACCTTACTTTTGCTCAGATAGGAGGGTAACATTGACTCATCTCTCCTAAACCAGTACCTCACATTTCTGACTTTAATGAAAGATGACCACCTCCTAACAATCACCCAAGACAGAAACTACATTATTGACATATACCTTAATCTCCTAAAAGTCTATGACCTGGAAATCTTTATAGATTATACATCCCTAGTACCATGTCTACCTGGATTTCCTCTGCATTTTCACTATTATTGCCACTGTCCAGGAATTCATCATGTCTTGGAATGATTCGTTGGCAGGCTATTTATCCTCCTACCTCACATGGCTCCCATCTACCCTCTATCCTATCACCAAACTGACCTTCCAAACCTTAATATAACATACTTTCAAGGTAAAATTATCTATTAAACATTTTATTCTGAATAAAGATCATAATTCTTGGAATGAACCAGAGACCCTTTGACTCTTGTCTGCTTTGCCATCTCACTTTTTATCAGGTCTTGAAACTATTTTCCTTTCTAGACAAAACCACTTACCCTGCCTCTGATGAGGCAACCTATTTCACAGCTCTGTGCTCCTGCTCATTGTGCCTATAATGCTCTCCTGCTTCCCTCTGATGGATGTAAGGATGGCTCTTACTGAAAGAGGACTGACTTCTCTTTGAGGATGAAGATCTGTTGTTTCAGATCTGTTGCTAAAGATATATGGAGACAGTTCTATTATATGGAGTTTCTTTGTTTAATTGTGGAATGTTTTAACCTGTTATAATCAAGGTCAAATATGTATTAGTTGATCATGATCAAGTCACACTCAAACTGATTTTGCAAGCCTTATCTGGTCATTAGTGTAACTTCTTTTTGAATTAATTGATGTCTTTTTATTGAAACATATTAGTTGCTATTTGTTGCAGAATTTTGTTTGCCATATTGAAAATTTTCTGATAACAATTTCTTTGAAGCATTCTTGGGTTTCAATATTGTTATGATGGCTTAGTTATGTGATCATTGGAGAGTTTTTCTTCTCATATGCTCCAGAACAGTTAGAAATAGTATCTCATTGAAGTATTATTTTTGGGTTACAGGGTAAATGACTGAAAATACCTTGAAATTAATAATTCTCCAGTAGTTGTTCTTGAGGCACTGGACATCTTACATGTCCTGCTATAAGGCATGGATTTTAGAATAATCAAACTTCTTAGAGTTTTTCATAAGGATATCTGAAAGTACTGATGAGTTAATCTTTACATGGGTAATATGCTAGTTGCTTTTTGATCATTTTCAGTTGTGTTATGGTCTGGTGTATGTGTGTGTGTGTGTGTGTGTATGTGTGCGTGCATGCGTGTGTGTATTTCAGGTATACAACTTAATGCTTCAGTGTGTATGTATGCACTAGTAACTGAACACCACACCCAACAATTCTGTACTTTTTGCATTGGAATTTTTAAAAGGTATAGGTTAATATTTCTGTTATATGCCCTTCACATTAAAACAACAATAAACAATTTTTGATGTGTACTGGTATAGCCATCAGCTTCCCATTACTGTAACAAAATCATTGAGTCAATTAACATAAACAGAGAGAAGATATTTTTATTTATAGTGTTAGAGGTTTAAGAACATATCACTTGATCCAAGTGTTTTGGGATCTCTGCAAAAACACTTTATCATGGCAAAAAGTGTGAAGTAGAAAAGGCCCATGGCTGAAAGCAAATGAGAGAACAAGGAAGAACAGTGTCCCACAGTCTTTGTCAACAGCTCACTCCTGGTGACTTCAACTTCTCTACAGTTCCCACCTCAATGGTTTCTACCAAACCCTAATAGCACCAAGTTTAGGGGTGTGCATTAGCACCTTGGACCCTTGAAGGACACTCCAAATTCAAAGGAGAACAACTACTGGAACTTTGCAGGGGTGTCTGCTTCACTTATGCTGGATAGCCTCCGCACCCATGTCCAGGTGAGTCTTTAGGATCTGTTTTGGACTGGACACGTTTAGGATGACTTAAGCTATACAAAAGGCTCCGCATTTCAACATTCCCTATTAGTACTGACATTAACACGGATCATTTAGTTCAATTCAAAGAACTCCATTCAAATACTATCTTCAGGCCCATTGCCTGAGATTCTAGCTTCAATTCTGCTTTCTTATGCCTTGCCTCACCTGCATTTGACCTCTCTATGACCACTGTATATGGCTCTTTCTACAGTTGATGCAATGCTGTATCTAATAAATATGGTTTCTGCTTTTTTTTTTTTAACTCTTCATCATTCTCTTTATTTCTTCTTCTCCTTCTCCTCCTTCTTCTTTCTTACACAAAATTTCCTAATTTAGTTTGGGTCAAAGTAGCCCATGTCATGATCTATAATATATTTAATTAAAAAATAAAATTAAATAAATTTGTAGATTTAAAACAGAGGTCAAGCCAGGCATTGTGACTCAGCACTGCGGAGTCCAAGGCCAAAGATTGCCTTGAGTTTAGAGGCAACCTGAGTTGCAGTGAGCTCCAGGCAAGCCTGAGCACCAGGGTGAGACTCTGTCTTGAAAACAGACAAAGCAGCGTTTCACAGAAATCAAGCCGAAATTGATTTTTATTGCTGTAAAGAGACTTTTCAAGCAATCATAATTTCTAAGTTCCTCATTTAGAACTTGAAAACCGAATGGATGTTTGATTTGCGGCTCTCAACAGCCTTGTGGAGTATCCTGATAATCCTGGAGAGGTTGCCATAGGTTGCCATGGTTCACAAGCTGGATCTCTCCATGCTGATAAGCAGGCCTGGATGGAACTTCGGCCAACAGGTTTCTCTGGCAGCAGGACTGTAGACAGATGCTTCCCAGAAGATATTCTATGCACTGGCAGGTATACTTTTGGGCTGCTTTGCTTTGTTCTGCTGCTGATTATAATAGCATTATGAAATTCATTTTCTATAAGAATATCACACCTTTAAGAAAAAATAAGCTACAAAACATTTCACTACATGGTATTGCCAACATATAAACTATATAAACAACATATTGTCTACATATAAACTATTTATGTGGTTATTTGTCTTCTTTATTTCAAACATGTGCGGAGATGAGGAGGAACGAGCAACGTAAGAATCCCCAGTCTCAACCAGATGCCTTCACTAATAAGAGTGACCTTTATTCCCCTTAATGCCCATGTAAAAAATAGCATTAATCTAAAGTCAAATTTCTAGCTTTTGCAGATTCACCAACTTTGGGCAAGTGGTTAGAGGTAAGTGAAACAGGGACAAAGTTGTTCTTGTTGTGCATTATGAGTCTCCAAGGAGAGCTGTTTCCCAGAATCTGCTATCCTGTTATTGGTAACCATGACAGGAATACATACACATACCACAACACAAGAGTTTCATTGCCAGGTATTGTATATTATTTTATTTTTAAATCTCGTATAAAGGATATAACCAAAAGCGAACACAGCAGTTTGACGCATTTTTTACTTTAACAATTTTTCTGACATTAAATTAGGATAACGCAGAAGATGAGAAAGGGCAATAGAAAGAAGGGCAAGCCTAATTTGAGCCACCAGATGTCCTTCCCTGTTGCTTTAAATTTTCAGAGATTATTTATTTTACATTTGGTTAGAAGTTGTAAAGATAAATCCTATTTTGGCATAAAGCCACACAGACAGTCTGGGGCCTGATTGTCTGACGTGTGGACATCAGGTGTCGTCAGTCTCAGCCTTCATGTTTCAATCAAGAGACTGAATGAAGGGTGGAAGGAAATAGAGATGTTTCCCAAAGTTGGCCTAAGGAGAAGACTGCAGTTTTCACAGTGCTTTTCAAAACTACCTTCCTCCAGGGCACCTAGAATTTTTGTTTTACTAAGAAATTCAGACAAAAACAATCACAATAAATCCTAAGTTTTATTTATATGGAAACTCAGTTCTGAGATTTGAGTTGCAAGCAAAGGAATCACAATATCAATCATTCTTCCCCATTTCAAGGGGAAGGGATACAGTGTTCCTAACAAATGCAAGACAGAAGTTTTGTGTTTGCTGATGATGTTTGATGAAATAGCCATAGGCATATTTTACACATTGATAAATTGTTCTTCTGCTCATCCATAGCTCAACCAATGATGTATTACTGTCCTCAGTAAGCTCTTTGGAGTCTAACAGGTCCTAAGTGGGCCTGAATTTCTAGAAAGCATCATTTGCTATTTTATGTGAAGACATATCTAAACAGGAGTGATTTTCACATTTCTGGATAAAATGGGGAACACAGTTGGGATTTGACATGGAAAATAAGAGAATGGGACACTTATTAACCAGGGGGAGAAATGGCTTTGCTCATGGACCAGACTGTGCTTCCCCTTGTATTTTATATGTAATCCTATGAGAAATATTAAATTACATGTTCAAGGTTGTACATCAAAGACTCATCTATTGTCTGTAGGATTTTTTCCTCTTAATGGTAAAATATATTACACAGTGAAAAAAATTAAAGGAGGATGATAATTGCAAGGTAAGTTAATTAATTTCTAGTCGTATGTTTTTCTACTGATTATAAAAGGGAAGGACAAGGGCTGGATATGTAGCTCATTGGAAGAGGCCTTGAAAAACATAGGCAAAGCCAGGGTTTCAATCTCCAGCCCTATTAGAGAAATAAAGGATAAGTAAGATATGGTTAATGGACACAAATTAACTCCTGATAGAAGAAAAATGGAAAAATTAGGTGGGTGACTTAAGTATATTTTCTGAGGTTCTTTGGGTTTCAGAAAGCAATTTTATGAGGTATATGGAAGCATTTGCTAGATATTGAAATCATCAAAGAAGAAATGAAATCTAGAATATTGAGCAGAAGACATGAGCCAAGGCTTCATTTTCTGCTGCACCGCATCATCTTAAATTGATGTTGATATTCCAACCCCTGGAGACTCAACATGTAGTCGTATTTGGGGAGGACTTTGAATACATGATTAAGTTAGAAATGAGACTGAGTGGAATTTAATCCAATAGAATTGTGTCCTTATAAAAAGAAAGAGACACTAGGTATCCATAGACACACAGAAGAAAGACCATGTGAGGCCCTAGCAAAGAGAAAATTGACAAACCAACCACAGAGGTTTTGAGAGAAACCAAATCTTTCAACTCCTTAAAGCTGTTCTAACTTCTGGACTGGAGGAAAAGTAAATATTTATTGGTAATAACTCACAGCCTGTTATTTTAGTTTGACAGAACGTGGTAAGGAATATCAGCCCTTTCTTGTGTTCCTATTCTTTACAGAGTGAATAATTTTATTATAATGACCTGCAATGCCTAGAGACTACAGCTGTAAAACAATTATCATTAAGATAACGATGATGAAGGCAAATTGTCCTTCACGTTAAACTATTATAAGCAGAAATCGCTGTTTAGCCTTGCTGAGAATTATATTCTTGTGGTTGGTTTTAGGTTATTTTTACTAACTCCAGTATAGCATATTAAACTTATTAATTTTCAATATTTGTACAGTGATATTTTTGTATCTAACAGGATTGTGGCTCATTTTTCACCCACACTAGATCATCTAAGAAGGATCACAATTCTTTCCTTAAATTGATTTCTGAGACAGAAGATTTCACTTCACTTTTGATTATGAGTATTCTAAATCTAGGGCCTCACTTTCTCATGGCTGAATTTCTAATTGTTTGTTTATATCCTCCATATTTCTAATGGACACTGCTATGTTATACTGCTTATACCATTAGAGACTAAGTTACTATTTATTAATTTTTGGGTAAAAAATTAAATTTAAAAATCAATCTAAGGAAGACAAACGGGATAAAAGTCACTTTGACAAACACAAGCAAAACAATGAGACTATTACCTTTGGCCATAATATTTAGCCTTGAATTTCCCCAGTGACATTGAAAAGACAGAATCACAAAAGGTGACTCAAACCCTGTAGGATAACAGGAGGCAAATTACATTTCTCAGCAAAGTCATATTTATCTTTACTTCAAACTCAAAGAAAATATCTCTCAGTGGGGAATTCATAAAGTGATCTAGGATACAGACTGGGTTTTGTTCTCAGACATAATTTTATAGCTAACAAATGTAAATACTTTTTGCATATCTCATAAATTTTTGCCTGCAAAGAAAATAATCAAATCTTTGCCTAACAAAAACATAAATTTCACATTAGAAAATAGAGTCATAAATAGGAAGCCTTTAGAATAGACATTTTAGTGCCTGAGGGTCTTTCCAACTATGTCTTCATCACTAAGAACTCCCCTTCAGCTTCCCTTCAAATGCCTGACCTCACATCATCACTCCAGCTAGTCAGGAAGGGTCTTGATGCAAATGAATTTGGCAATTTCATGGCCATGTTAAAACTACAAGATTGTTCTTTGTTTTCTAATAACTTAGAGTATCTTTCAGACACTTAGGAAGCAGTAATAAATTATACTTTTGAATACTACATGGAGTGAATCAATGGTGAACCAAGGTGCTTGTAAAAGCGTATTTATCTACTCAGGAAGTCAGCTCACAGATGCTGTCCTACATTGGAAATGTTTCAAATTTAGTTCTTTGAAACACTTAGTATTCTTGGAAGCTAACTAGGAGAGGACATTCCTTTTTTGTTTGTTTGCTTAGTTTTGTGAAGAGTGACTCCTATAGTTTTACTCTGGCATTCTTACTACACTCACAGCACTTATACAAATTACATTTAATGGAAAACATAAACCGGAGATGTGTGAAAACTGCAATTTGGTCTAGCATATGGTCTAACCTCTAGGGACTCTCTACCATTTCCTCATCTTTCATATTTATGCAACAGATTGTCTCTAATGTCCTTTCCTAAGTCATTTAATTAAGAAAGAAAATTGTGGGAAGCACAGCTATCTGTTTATACTATTAAAAGTAAGATGGCTGAAAAATTACCCGCTCCCAGGGCTTAGCAAGTACAATGTGCACAAAGCTGGGCAACGCCAGTTCAGACTGCTAACTACATGGAACTTTCTGCAGTCTATCATAAAGATAGCTATAACACTTGAAGATTATGGAAACAAAACAAACAGCACACCCCTACAGTACCATAAATCTGAAAGAAAACAGCTGGACTGTGACCACAAAGATTAGATGACGAGAAAATTCAGAAAGAGCAAACATTGAATTTTCAAATGAAACAACAGGTTCCAACTTAGAGCCCTTATGGGAGTGTAGGAAGAAAGTAGTGTTGTATGTCAGAGAGAGCAGAACATTTGGCACTACTAAATCTCCAAATCCTAAGGTCCTCTTCCAATAACCGAGTAAGCAAAGACATTGAGGCACAAGACACTGAAACAAGAAGTAAGCAGAAGCTGACATGCAGATATTCTGGTTCACTGGTAGAAAAGCAACCTGGTAGGTTAAGATCACCTACTGGCAAAACTTCCACCACCATGTTTTAAGAAGCCTTTGTGATGATGATTCTTTCTGTACATATTCTACAATATTTTCACTGTTTTTTTTCTTATTCTTCTAACTTACGTATTTTTCTATCATTCATAATCCAACATTGTCTCACTTTTCATTTCATCAGTAACACACTTTGATTAAAAACATTATGTACATTTACCCCAAGGGTATCCCTGCTCCTGTTTTCTAAATTTTAAGGGCATAATTGAAGTACAGTGGTGCTTTTTACTGAATCTTTATATTAATCATATCAATCTTGTCAAATCATTATTTCATTACTGCTGCCTGTTTACCCTTCTGAGTTACTAGGATGGAAAATGAGTCCGCACAAAGTCTACATCCCAAGGAGACTCACATAAAGTAAATAAACAAACAAAAGAAGTGGAAAAACTTGAATTTATCTATTCCAACAGCTATGCAAATCACAAAAACATCCCAGGAAATGTGAGAAAATGACTCACTATAATAGTTTTAAAAGCTCGTAATGTCTCGATACATAAATTAAAAGAAAATGCAATAACTGAAATGTAAGGAAAAAGAATTCAGAATTCTACACTTAAAAATATTCAATTATCTGCTAGCAAGATGCTTCAGTGGGTAAAACATTTGCCATGCAAGCATGAGAACTAGAGTTTGGATGCTTATGGTGCCTGTCAAAAATTACAGTTCATAAGAAGTGGAGACAGGAGATCAAAGGATCAAGCTAACTTGCTGGACTCATTGACCTGGTGGCCTTTTGGTTCAATTGAGAGACCTTGTCTCAATAAATCAAGTGGAGAATTATACAGAAAAATGCATGACATCAAACTCAGGCTTTTATGCGTGCATGCATGTGCATGCCCGTGCACAAACACACACACACACACACACACATACACAGTCCCCCCAACGCATACACATGGTCTCATATACATTCATCTGACACCTGCACATACATACATACAGATACAATTTAATGAGCACATAGAATGAAAAGCAAATCAATTCATAACCTAGACTAAAAAATTAGCTAGAAGTGGTCTAAATATTAAAGGGAATTCAAAACCGTAGGTGAAAACATTTAGCAAGTAAATTGTGACTTTGAAAAAGTAATTAAATAGAAATATTAGAAATGGGAGTCAGTCAATTAGATAAAGATCACACAGATTTTTTGGCAAGAGGCTTGACTTTAGGGGAGGTCCCAGATATCCACAGGGATGTCCCCAGCTAGGGCCCTGGGCAGTGCAGGAGAGGGTGCCTGAACTGGCCTTGTCCCATAATCACAATGAGGACTATCTTGAATATCACCATAGAACCTTTGTCCTTCAACAGATGGAGATAGAGACAGAGATCCACATGGGACTACTAGACTGAGCTCCCAAGGTCCAGTTGAAGAACAGAAGGAGGGAGAATATGACCAAGGAAGTCAGGACCAGAAGGGGTTGATCCACCCACTGAGACAGTGTGCCTGATCTAATGGGAGGTCACCAAAGCCAGCTGGACTGGGACTGAATGAGTATGGGATCAAACTGGACCCTCTGAATGTGGCTGACAATTGGGGCAGACTGAGAAGCCAATGATAATGGCACTGGGATTTATCTCTACTGCATGTGCTGGCTTTTTGGGATCCTAGTCTATTTGGATGCATACCTTCCTAAACCTGGATGGAGGGGGGAGGGCCTTGAACTTCCCACAGGGCAGGGTACCCTACCCTCTTTTAGGACTGCAGGGGGTGGGGGGAGGGGGAGGGAAGTGGGAGGAGGGGAGGAAATGGAAATTCTGATTCCTATTATTTATCAAGTAATAAAAAGTTATCAGAGGAAAAAAAAAAGAAAAAAATCACACAGTAACATCACCAGCAGACAAAAAGAGGCAGAATGAAAATCTTGGAATAAATACACCATCAATAAAGACAGAAATGAACATGATCAAAACTCTAGAATGTATACAATGGGCCAAAGCTAAGAGTCTAAGAGGATAAGGAAAGAAATTGAGATGAAAAATTAACCTATAAACTAATCTATTCAGTAAAATTATAGCATATAATTGCATATTTATGCAAAGAAATTGATATCCACATAAAAGAAAACATTTAGAATACCAGACAGGCTTTACCAAAGAACAACACATTATAGTCAGGATGTTTAAAGTACAAACAAAGAAAAAAACACTAAATTCTATAAGGGAAAAAACACTAGCTCCACCACAAAAGCAAAAGCATCAGGAAGTCATCCCATCTCTCATCAACAATCCTGTAACCAGCTAAACACAGAATGATATATTTCAGGTGCCCAGTGTAAACAGCTGCCAGTCAAGGTTGCTTTATTCAGTCATATTTTAAAATTTCCAGAAAAAATAAATAATTAGCAATTCATGACCACCAACCCAGCACTACAGGTGCCGTTGAAAGATATATGAAACAAAGAGGAAGAAGAAAGCATTGCAAACTAGAGCACAGGAAATGATTAGTTTCATAGGACAAAACAAAGGGCAAGTAGGAAAGAAATCATCAGTAAGCCGTTGAGGATAGTAATGAAGAAAAAGAGAGAGAAATATTCCAATTAAACCAGAAAAAATAGCCAGCGATTTTAGAGGAACTACTATATCTCCATATTAACTTGAATGTAAATAGTATTGCCTTAGGAAGACAGAGATGTAGAAGGGATGGTTAGATTTAAAAATAAGACACAACTATCTGTTGTTACTAAAACACACACACACACACACACACACACACACACTTGCAAATATATCTCTAGACTGAGGGTCAGACAATGGAAGTCAATTATTCAGGCAAATTGAAGCTGAAACAAGTTAGCACAAGTATTTTGATCATTGACAAAGTATATTTAAAGCCAAAATTAGTCAGAAAAGATAAAATGGCCACTATATATCAATAAAGAAAACAATTCATCAAAATATTGTAACATTGTAAAATATATTCATGGAATGTTGGGACTCCAAATTTCATTAAGCAAATACTAGAAGACATACAAAAGTCATCCAAGTCCTGGTAGGATAATAAAGGTTTATTTCAGTATTATACACTCATCTGTAAATGGGTCACTCCGACTAAAAATCAAAAATCAGAGTGAAACTGCATAAATGTGCAGCATATAGACAAATATATGTGCATGTGTGAATGTATGTGCACACACAAACACAGGCATGGCTATATGCATGTGTCCGTGTAGTTCATAGAACCATCTCTAAAACATAGCTCATTCTAAGCCAGAAATTAATTCTCACCAAATAAAAAATAATTTTACAACAAATAACTGCTGCGGGAGCTCCTTCCACTCCTTCAGCCAATAGCCTTTGAGATACCAGCCCAGCCAGGTGTGGTCTCTTTCTCTTTAAAAAGCACCAGCAGCCCTCCTCTCGCTCTCTTGCTTCGGACTCCTTTCCTGGTAGAGGGCTGTTGTCTAGGATGGTGTTCTGTAAGTTTTTCCCCTCAAATAAATAACCCTTTTAATAATAATTCCAAACTGGTGTCAGATTGTTTCACGCACTAAATAATAAAGAATAGAGTAGAGCAGAATTTAATTAAATGAAGCAGAAAAAAGAACACTGCTGTTAACCAATGAGCTAGTTCTTCATCTATATACAGGCAGTACTCAAAAGAAGAAATAACAATGGCTTATAAGTACTCATTTAAATTAGCCATGTGAGAAATGCAAATGAAAGAGCTTTGCAAGTTCATCTCATCCAAGTCAAAACAACTATCACCAAGAAAAGAAAGGCTAGAAAATGCAGACAAGGATGCTGGGAACATAGACAGATATAGTCACTATGGAAATCAACAGGAATGGCCCTTAAACACTCAAAACTAGAGCTAGGTAATACTCAAAGGAGTATAACTCTACAACAAAAATAGCTGTATATTCATGCCTAATTCTGTGATACTCACAGTAGCCACAGGATAGAACAGGCTAGATAGCCATCAAGAGAAAATATGGTATATAGACACAATAGACTCTTATTCAACCATGAAGAAGAATGAAATCCTGTCATTTGCAGGAACCAGAAACTAAGTAGGCTTAGGATGACTGGATAGTGTGATCATGTCCCATCCTTTCGGAGAAGCAGAATTTGAATGTGAATTTTGGTTGTAGGTCACAATTACCAGTGCATAATATCTTAAATTCAGAAGTAATTTTATAGCTAGTGATAGCAAGAAAATTGAAATTTCAAAAGGGCAAATGTATTAATTGATGTAAAGACTACAACAAAATAATTGTTTTATTTTAAGGGTTACACTAAAAGTCTTTAAATATAGATTTTTCTCAAAATTCATTTCTTATTTTACCATGTAGTTCTTCATATACAATTACTGTTTTTATTATAATTTCTAATGAGCTATTATTTTCTTCAAAACTTTTAAGAACATTTGACTCTTTTGGTAACTAGTTTTGAGAGTGGGTCTTAGGTCATTTGAAGGTCCTGAGACATATTTTCTTTGAGTCCCTAGGACATATCTCTCTTCATAGTAATATAAAAATTGATTGGTATAGAGTGCTGACAATTGTGTTCATGGAACTAAATGATGAAGAAAGAGTTTTTGTACCTTAGCATAAGTCAAGACAATTCTCACCTGTGCTTTTAATCACTGTGGTCTCAATGAACAAATTTTCTAGGAAACAAAGGGCTGAGTTATATCTGTTCAGGTTAGTCTTTATCATCCTGCTACCAACCTAGACATACGTAGAAAGAGGGAACACCTGTACCAAACTGCCCTATGTACTTGTCTGTGGGACATTTTATTAATAAATTAATTATTAATGTAGGAAGGCACAGTAAACTAAGGGTAGTAGCACACCTGGTCAAGCTATTTTAGGTTATATAAAGAAATAAACTAAAATATTTTCCACATAAAAGTAATGTTATATGGGCTGGGAAGATTTTATTTATATATTTAGGTATTGCAACAACAATGAAAGAAAAAGAGGCCATGAATTTGAGAGAGAGAAAGGAGGGTATGTGGGAGGAATTGAAAAGAGAAAAGGAAGTAGGAAAATGGTGTAATTATATTTGAAATTTTTAAATTCATTACAGTGCAGTTGACAGTTGGGGCAGACTAGGGGGCAATGGCACCAGGATTTATCCCTACTGCTTGTACTGGCTTTTTGGGAACCTGTTCTCTTTGGATGGGTATTTGCTCAGCCTATATATAGTAGGGAGGGCCTTAGACCTTCCCCAAAGCAATGTGCCTTACTCTCTCTGAGGATTGGATGGGGGTGGAGTGGGATGGTATGTGGAGGGAATGGGAGGAAGGGAGGTAGTGGGAACTTGAATTGGTATGTATAATGATAAAAGATAGTTCGTTTTCTCTTAAAAAAATTTTAAAAATGTTGAAACAAATTTTTAAAAATCCAGTTCAGCAAGGTATGAGGACCAAGCCAATAGCAGCATTCCTCCATGGTCTCTGCTTCAATTCATGCCCAGACTTCCCTCCATGATGAACAGTGATGTAGGATTCCTCTCTGCATGCTATGAATATGTTTTATTACTATTGGTTAATGAATAAAGCTGCTTTGCCCTACAGAAGGGCCAAATAGAGTAAGGCAGAAATTCCAAGCAGATAGATAAGGAAAGAAGGCGGAGTCAGGGAGAAAACATGTAGCCTAAGGAGACAGATGCCCTTGAACCTTGCCAGTAAACTATGAACTTCGTGGTAATACACAGAATAAAAGAAATGGATTACTTTAAGATGTAAGAGCTAGTTTGAAATACCCTTAAGCTATCGGCCAAACAGTGTGTGTGTGTGTGTGTGTGTGTGTGTGTGTGTGTGTGTGTGTGTGTATAGTTTCTTTGTGATTATTTCAGATCTGGGTGGCTGGGAATGAGCAAGCAGCCTCCACCTGCAGAATGGCATCCAATGAACATTCAGGACTGATGACTGCCACTCACTTTAGGTCCAGATGCTTCTGAGCTCACTTGGGGTCAGGAGGAAAGTATCTGAGACCATGCCCATGGCTCAGCACTCTCTGCCTAGGCAGGCAATTAGATTGGTCTGGTATGAGTGTACAGGCAGAAAAGCATGACAGATTCCTGCCACCATACACAGAGATATTTCCAGGCTGTGTAGTGTGCTGCATGACAGGTTTAGCTTTTACTCAGATAAAAAAGAGTTTAGTTGGTGAGGAAGGCTCCCACCTGGCAGTCCCGGAGCTGGTGGTGAACTACCTCTACCATATTAAAAGGCAGAGAGAGTCAGAGCCAGCATTCCAAGCAGTTAGAGGAGGAAAAAAGGTGGAGTCAGGGAGCCGTCAAAAGAGGCAGACACCCTGGAACTTTGCTGGTAAACCAAGAGCCTCGTGGTAATACACAGAATAATAGAAATGAGTTAATGTAAGATGTAAGAGCTAGCTAGAAATATGCTTAAGTTATCAGCCAAACATTATTGTAATTAATATAGTTTGTGTGTGATTATTTTGGGTCTGGGCAGCAAGAAATGAGCAAGCAGCCTTACTCAGGCCATGTAAGCCAAATAAACCTTTTCTACCCCAAGTTACTTTTGGTTTTGTTGTTTATCACAGCAATGGTAAGCAAACTAGGACAATTTTCCCTAAGATTTTTCTTATAGTTTATAATAATCTGCATTAAATTTTATTAATAACAATAGAAGAGACTGCAAACAAAGACTGTAAACAAAAAGATATACTTTCTTCTAAGATGGATCCAAAAGCAAGGACAGACATTCCTATTCATTCCAAAGCCAAATATAAAGTGAAGGCACTAGGCACTGAAAAATGCCCACAGATACTCAAAGAAGGTCCACATGTCACCCTCCTTCTGGTGTACTAGGAGTGTCAGACTCCAGAGATAGCACAGATATCCTCACAAGAGCGTCCAGACACAGAGGTGGACTTTCAATGTCCTTATCAGAGACATTGAATGGAGATGGCAAGAAGTCCTCCAATTATGAATTTTCAATGTTGTACGCAAATCTGTATTCCACAAAATTGGAAAATCTGAATGAAAGGCACAATTATATAAATAAATACCACTTACCAAAATTAAATCAAGATCAAATAAACAATTTTAAAAGACCCATAATCCACAAGGAAATAGAAGCAGTCATTAAAATCTCCCAAACAATTAAAAGTTCAAGATTAGATTGTTTTAGGACATAATTCTACCAGACTTTAAAGGAAGAGCTAATACAAATACTCTTCAAATTATCCCACAAAATAAAAACAGAAGAAACATTGCCAAATTCATTTTATGAGGTCACAGTCATCCTGATACTCAAACCACACAAAGACTTGACAACAAAAGAGAATTACAAATCAGTTGCCCTCTTGAATATAGATGCAAAAATACTCAAGAAAACACTGGCAAATTGAATCTAAGAACATGTAAAAAAATCCTTCATCATGTTCAAGTATGTTTCATTCTAGAAGTGCATAGATGGTTCAACATATGAAAATCTGTCAATATAATTCAGCATATAAACAAAAGCATATGATCATCTCACTAAATGCTGTAATAACCTTTGACAAAATCCAGCACTTCTTCATGATAAAAGCCTTGGAGAGATCAAGTATACAAGGGACATATCCAATCATAAAAAATAATGTGTAGCAAACAAAGATCCAGTATCAAATTAAGTGGAAAGAAACTTAAAGCAATTTACTAAAATCAGGACAAGGAAAGGTTGTCCATTCTCTATATATCTATTAAATATAGTGCTTAAAGTTTTAGCTAGAGCAATAAGAAAACTGAAGGAGATCAAGAGGATACAAATCAGAACAGAAGAAGGCAAAGTATCATTATTTGCAGATTATATAAAGCATATATAAGTGAACACAGAAATTCTACCAACTAACTCCTACAGCTGGTTAACACCTTAAGTAAAGTGGCTGGATACAAAATAACTCAAAAAAAAATCAGTAACATTCCTATATACAAGCAATAAACAGACTGAGAAAAGAACCAGGCAACTAATGCCCTTCATAACAGTCACAAATAATTTAAAGTATTGTGGGGTAACTCAAATAAAATAAGTGAAAGGCCTGAAGGACAAGAACTTCAAGTCTTTGAATAAAGAAATTGGAAAAGATACCAGAAGATGGAAAGATCTCCCAATCTCATGGATCAGCAGGCTTAACAGTAAAAATGCCCATTTTACCAAAAGCAGTCTACAGATTCAATGTAATCCCTATCAAAATTCCAAAACAATTATTTACAGATCATGAAAGAACAATACTCAACTTCATGTGAAAGAAACAAAACAAAATCAGGAGAGCTAAAAAAATCCTGGCGATAAAAAACAACTCCCAGAGGTATTAACATATTTGATTTCAAGCTGTACTACAGAGCAATACTAACAAAAACAGCATGGCATTGGAATAAAAATGGACAAGTGCATCAATCAAACCCTAATGAAGACCCAGAAATAAATCTACAGTCCTATGACAGCTAATTTTTAGCAGAGAAGCCAAAATTAAACAATGAAAAAAAAGCATCTTCAATCAAAGGTGCTGGCATACCTGAGTCAACATGTAGAAGAAAGAAAATATATTCATATCTATGACCCTTCATAAAACTCAAGTCCAAATAGGTAAAATATTTTAGCATAAAATCAGATATACTGAACCTGATAGAAGAGAAATTGGGGAATCGTCTTAAATGTACTGGCCCAGGAGACAACTTCCTGAACAAAACACCTATTACACAGGCACTAAGATCAATAATTTTCAAGTGGGACTTTATGAAATGCAAAAGCTACTAATAAGGCAATGAACACCATCAATCAGACAAAATGACAGCCTTCAGAATGGGAAAAGATGTTTTCCTACTCCACATATGACAGAGGGCTATTATCCAAAATATATAAGGAACTCAAGAAACTAGACATCAAAAAACCAGATAAGCCAACTAAAAGATGAGGTAAAGATCTAAACAGAGAATTTTCAACATAGGAATCTCAACTGGCTGAAAATCACTTAAAGAAACATTCAATATCTTTAGCCATCACGGAAATGTAAGTCAAAACGAGTCTGAGATACCATCTTATTCCTGTCAGAATGGCTAAGATAAAACCACAAGTGACAGCTCATTCTGAAGAGGGGGTGGGACAAAGAGTTCGCTCCCCAACTGCTGATGAGAGTATAATCTTGTACAGCCACTCTGGAAATCAATATGGTGGTTTCTCAGAAAATTGGAAATTTATCTACCCCAAGTCCCAGCTATATGACTCCTGGGCATATACCCATCCTACCACAAAGGACACCCCATCCTACCACAAGGATACTTGCACAACTATGTTCATAAAAGCTTTATTTGTAATAGCAAGAACCTGGAAACAACCTACATGTCCCTCAGGTCCCTCGGTTGAAGAATAAATAAAGAAAATATGCTACATTTACACAATGAAAAATTACTCAGCTGTTAAAAATGATGGCATCAGGAAATTTGCTAGCAATTGGATGGAACTAGAAAAGATCATCCTGAGTGAGACAACCCAGACTCAGATAGACAAATATGGGATGTACTCACTCATATGTGAATATTAGCCATAAAGGAGAACTGTGCTTCAGCCCACAGAATCTAAAAATCTAAGTAAAAAGGAGGGTGGCTCAAGGGGTGGATACACAGTCTTACTTTGGAGAAAAAGAATGGATGTTGCCAGTATAAGAAGGAAAGGCCTGGATGTGATCAAGATATTCATCAGTGTGACTACTGGACAATGCTAGTTCTGGCACCCTCTCCACTGCTGCCCAAGGACCTAGCTGGGAACATCCCTGTGGACACTTGGGATCTCCTCTAGAGCCAAGTATCTTGCCAGTCCTAAAATGACTCCAATAATGTAGATATCTTATTCCCTTCTCCAATATTCACCTTTCCTCCATCTCCACCCTCCCACTCTCCCAAGCTCTCCCCAGTCCTTCCCTTCTCCCTTCTCCAATTTCGTCCAATGGATGGGGATAGAGACAGAGACCCACATTCACACCAGAGCAATGGATTGAGCTCCCAAGGTCCAGTCAAAGAGCAGAAGGTGGGAGAAGATGAGCAAGGAAGTTAGGACCGTGAGGGGCTGGACCACCCACTGAGACAGTGTGCCTGATCTAATGGGAGCTCACCAAATCCAGCTGGACCGGGAATGAATGAGCATATGATCAAACTGAACTCTCTAAATGTGGCTGCCAATGAGGGCAGAATGAGAAGCCATCAGCAATGACACTGAAACCTATCTCCTCTGCATGTATTATCTTTTTGGGAACCTAGTCGATTTGGATGCACACCTTCCTAGGATGGGATGGAGGGGGGAGGGCCTTGGACTTCCCACAGGGCTGGGCACCATGCCCTCTTTTAAGGAAGCAGCGGGAGAGAGGGGGAGTGGGAGGGGACTGGGAGAAGGGGAGGAAAGGTAAATTTTTTTTTGTTTTTGTTTGAATGGAAAAAAAGAAAAGAATATGGGAAAAAATTAAAAACTGAAGGTGGAAACTTAAAAAAATGTCAAAAAAAAGAAGGAAAGGCCTGGAAGGGGGAGAGGGGATAGGAACAGTGGGATCAGATGGGGGGAAGATGGAGGGAGAGAGTATTAAGAGAGATGACTGGAATTTGGGGGGCATTTCTTGGATGAACCTAGAGCAATGGAAAGTCCCAGGAATTTATAAGGATCACCCTAATTAAGACTCCTAGCAATAGAGGATATGGAGCCTGAACTGCCCAGTTCCTGTATCCAGCAAAACTTATAGGGGAGGGACTGGAACACAAACCCAATCACAAACCCTTTGATCTACAATTTGTCCTGTCTACAAGATATGCTGGAGTAAAGAAGACACAGAAATTGTGAGAGTAATCAACTAATGCCTGGCCCAGCTAGAGACCCATACCTTGAAAGGGAAACCACCCCTGACACTTCCTGGAGGACCAGGACCCAGAGTTTGGATAACCCAGAGATCTAGAATAGAACCAAACAGGACTTGGGGGACAAAAGGAAAAAAGAAAAGAAAAAGTCAATGCAGTGATGCCTAATGATATTCTTCTATACTGTAGATTGGTGTGTAGTCCAACTGTCATTAGAGAGACTTCATTCAGCAACTGATGGAAATAGATGCAGAGACCCACAGCCAGACTTTGGGGGCTCTTGGGGAATCCTGTGCAAGAGGGGGAGGAAGGATTGAAGGAGCCAGTGATGTCAATGGCACCACAAATAAACCTACAGAATCAAGTAACCGGAGCTCATAGGGTTTCACAGAGACTGGACAGAGAACCAAGGAACCTATATGGGACTGGCCTAGGCCCTCTAAACATATATTACAGTTGTGTAACAGGTCTTCCTGTGAGACTCCTAACAGTGAGGACAGGGACTGTCTTTGGTTCTGATGCCTGCTTTTGGGACTCTTCCCTTTTACTGTGTTGCCTAATTCAGCCTTAATAGGCAAGGAGGTACCTATTCTCACTGCAACTTGATATGCCATGGCTGGTTGATATCCATGGGAGGATTACCTGTATCTGAAGAGAAACAGTAGAGAAGTGGATGGGGGAAGGGAGTGGGAAGGGAATGGTTGAGGGAGTGGAGGCAGGGGGAAGAACTGGATAAAGGGGAGGGCAGACTTTGATTGAGATGTAAAAACAAAACAAAAATAAACAACAAAATTGGAATTATCTAAACCAGGGCATATTAAATTTTCATCATGATAAAAAGGAAACAGAAGGAAACAGCAATTAACCCCATTGCATGTTTCTGTTGAAATCTCATTCTGCCCCTCATAATTGAATACACGCGCTATGCATTCAACTTTTAAAACTGTTGTGCATTGTATACACGTGTCTTCGTGTGTGAACATATATATGTATACATACATGCATGGAAGCTAGAGCTATCTTGTTCAGGGGTATGTCTTGCTCAGCTACTTTTCACCTTCTTTTGGGGGACAGGATCACTCACTGAACCTGAAAGTTACCAAGTGAGTTTTGCTAGACAGGCTAGCCTGTGAGCTCTTGGGTCTACCTATCTGTCTCATAGGCATGTACCACCACAAATGGAATTTCACTTTTATATGGGGGGTTTGAACTTGGATCCTCATGCTCGCGTGGCAAGCAATTTACAGACTGAGCCATATACCCAGCTTCCAACCTGAAAATGTAAAAATAAAAAGGAATGTTTTTGGTGAAGCAGAAAATACAATACATTTTGTTAGATCCCAATGCTCTAATTCATTTATTTTTAATAACCCATAAGCTGAAAATATGTATGCAGTAGATCTGTTTTACAAACACAATGACCATAGTTATCTAAATGAAAACCATTCAAGGATTTGTTTCAATTATGAGTTGAACTAACTGCACTTTTTTGCAAAACTACTTTTGCTTTAAGAAGCAACAACAAAATAAAAGCCATAAGCTCAAAAATTTGCATTTTTTCTAAAAAAAAAGACCTATGTGAAGAAAATAAGTCATGTATTTTGCTGCTCATGATAAAATTTGAGCTTCCTAAAAAATCATGGTAGAAAATGTTCATGTTGTCATTATAAAAGCTACCCAATATCTATTATTTTATTTTTAAGAACTTAGTAGCAATATTTGCAAATGGGATGTTTTGACATTGTAAAATAAAAGCTATGAACTAATTATCTGCAAATGGCCAATGCATAGTATCACACAATCATGGCAGGATAAAAGACTTGAAGTGCAGACTGACCAATTAAATTTAATGTTACAGAGCACGTAAAGTTCATTGATATCACTTCAGATTCCACATTGCAATTAACCTTTAAGATACTACTGCTTGTCAACCTTTATTATGGTATTAAGAAAAAATATTTATAATTATCTGGGAAAAGCTTTGAGAATAATCTCCATTTTAAAAATCTAAATGTGTATGTATGGTTCTGTATTTTCAAATGCTAGAAAGTAGTGAAGACTTATGAGGACATATGGTATTCCACTAAGCCAGAAATGAAGACTTTTCTCAGAATGCAGCATGGTGTACATATTCTTAAATTTTTCATAGGAAAATAGATCTACTTTTCACAGAAGCATATTACTTATGTTGCTATGTTTGTAATGATGCATTATTTAATTTTAAATATGTACACATTCAAAACACTTAAACTTAATGTCCAATGTGTTAATTACACTAAGGAAAAGCTTTTGGAGTTCTTAACAGTTTTATGAGTATCAAGAATTTTTAATATTAAAGCATTTGGAAAACCCTCATTTATACATCTTTCTTTGTTTGAGAGGTTTTGTTGTCAATTCTTTTACCTTCTTTTCCAGAAACTGAATTTATTGTCCTATGTTCCCTTCATTACCTTCACAGAGTGTGTGATCTTGTATACTACTACTAAATCATACTATTTTCTTGGAGTTTGCAACGTATTTTCTCAGGGTTACACCTGATGTTTTATTGTGTTGTGTTTGGGGGATGGTTATTTGTTCACTAGTTTGAGATAAAATCTCATTATATATTCTAGATGACTCAAACGCATGCCCATTCTGCCCCCCACTCAAGTGCATTAAACCATATTGTTCATATATATATATACATATGTATATATATATATATATTCCTATGGGATATTGAGCATGAGTAGGTATGCATGCATCTTGAGTATGTTTATTTCTCTCTGCTCTTTCCTGCAAGTGTGATATGACTAGCTATTTTAAGTTTCTACCATGTTAACAGTCCTGTTACACTACATGGTACCTTGGGATTATGGGCTGCATAAACTCCTTTCCCTAATTTCCTTTCTGTGCAAGGATTTTTACCACAACAGAAATAAAATTAAAACACAGTTTGGGGCAGACATAGAATTAGTGACTTTAAATTCCTTCCTTAATGTAGTCTGATATTGTGCCGTGGGGAAAAAATACAGCATAGGTACAGCCTATGTGTCATATAGTCTGGCACCAAATCCAGGTAACCTGCCTAAATCAACCTAATTTTCATCAACAGGACAACAGCCACATAGACTTTTAACTGGGAATACTGACCAAGAAGCCCATAGTGTTGAATTGGCTTCTACTGAGCTCCTGACCTCCCTGTCCTTGGAATATTGACTTTAGAAAACATGTTATCTCTGCCCTTTTTATTCCTTGACTCTGTAACAAAATCTATGGCAGAACCAAATTAAGGGAAGAATGGTGTGTTTGACCTACTATCCACTACTACCCCACTTCAGCCATAGCTTTCAGTGGAATCAGGTTCAAACTGAGAGGTGGCCTCTCAGTTTCCTATTGTACTGTGAGCATAGCTGCCTTCCTATTTTACTGTCACTCTGAATGGTCCTCCTTTTTCCTCATTTACTTTGCCAAGGCAAATTTTTCTTTGGCAGATTAAGTGTTCACTGTGCATAACATTGATTTGGGGAAGGGTAAAAATTCTACCTTTAGTGTTGAAATAGCTTGTTTAAACACAGACACAAACATGTAGATGTATGTATATACAACTACTTCCTACACTATCTTAGATTATTTTAAAATAGAAGGGAAAAGGTGGGAAAGAATGATATAGAGAGTATGAGGATTGGGGTTAAGGACCAAAAGCAGGAGGGGACTTAATGGAAGAGTCCACTGCCTTCCAAGGAGGAGGCAGCAAAGCTAGGTCAGAATTAATCTTGGTGCTGACAGCATAGAGGGAAAATGAGTACTACAGCAATCAGTACCTACAGCTGGAAGAACACTTCATATTAGAGGATGGATTTATTTGCTAGTATTAAACATCAATAGGTGAAACTCTACACAGGGCAACAGAAACAACATAAAGTTTCTGGAAATTTAGTAAAAATGTGAAAATAACCATGGATTTCTTTTCCTACTGGAGAAAAATCAAGAGTATTTGTTATACAACAATTCAAGAAGACATTTCTGTAGAGACAGAAAAACAATAAAATTTGAATACCTGCACTGTTCTATTTCTAATTAATACAAAATCAAATGAAGAATCCAGAAGTCGCTTTATTCACTGGGAGAGCTAGTTCCCATGCTGGTTTTCTATAGTAATAGGAACTCTTTGTTGATCGTTAATTTACACATGCCTGGTAAAACCATTGTATTCAATGCATATCATCTCCTTTCTCCTTACAAGGTAATTATTATAATACCCACGTTAGATACAAGAAAACTTAGAAGAATTGTATTAGTGAGTTAAGGTTTGTCTATCTTAGAAGTTAACCATGTTTACTAAATTAAAAATTTGAACAGATAACCTCTGATAAAATTTTTAATAATGAAAATTATAGTAACCTCACTAGAAGGCAGTACACATCTACATCAGGATTCTAGTAATGTTAAAATATATTTCTCACAACCTGTGATTACCTGTTCCAGGCTGACTGCACAAAACTCATTTGTGGGTTTATTAAAAATATATAACCTAGCCTAAGGGTCTGACTGAAAAAGCCTTTAAGGACCAAGAATCCATATTTTTACCAAGCCTGCTAGCTTTACCTGAAAGGGTCATATTTGAGAACCATCTTGTTAGCTTTTGCATTTAGAACAAAAATTGTTTCAGGTGGAATTTTAATCATAGTAAAATAATAAATTTTTTGAGTATACATTGATGGAGAAATACTGAAATTTAAGTATCTTATTTAATACATTGAAAGGAGAACCTTGTAATAAAACAGCCAAATAGATGTCAAAGTTTTGACTTTATTATTTACAAGAAAAGAGTCACATGGGAAGATAGGGCAACTTTATTTAAAAAAAAAAAAAGAGTCCAGTCAGCAATCAAAGCTAATACATTCTGCAGCAAATAACTAGGTCTTCTCAGAAGTCTAAATTACCATTTGGTTGAAGATCTGATATTCATACTTCAGAGAAAGAAAGAAATGGAAAGTTTTCAGTTATACTTTTTAAAGCCGAGAAACCAATCCAAAGATGGCCCGCATTGCAAGTAGAGCTACCTTCTAATAGGGCATGCACATGTGCCCCAATGGCTGGCTAATATACAAGCATATACATAGGTAAACACATACAGAGACCAGAGGTCAACCTCAAACACCCTCCATCAAGTGTTTAACGACAGGGTTTCTCATTAGTCTGGGGCTTGCCAATCAGGCTAGGTTGTCTCCAAGAGATTCCCTAGTGATCCACACATGTCTTCACTTCCCTATCACACTGCCCCTCAAGCACTGTTCTAATGCAGCTCCCCTTGCCAGCTCAAATCAAGTTTCTTCCTGAAAACACTGTGGTGATGAGATGAGACCATTTACATCTATGGGTACCCTTGTTTGTCTGTATGCAATAAATTTTTCATCATGGAATTAAGATAGAGGCAAGAGTATAATGGAATTCAAATGGTATAAAATATAGTTATATAGACATATTAATCCCCAAACAGAAGCAAATCTAAACTCTCCTTGGCAAGCTGCCAGCTAACAAGTATAAGAATACAGAGAAAAAATAACCCCACATCACATGTTATATTTTAATCCTTTGTAAACATTCTCATCTCTATATGTTTGTGGCTTCAAGATGTTGCTACCCTACACTTAAAAAAATTCTCTAGAACGTAATTAAATTCCTTAAGTTTATATGGCAACACATGCCTCATAACTGTGCTTGACGGGAAATTGTTCATAAAGATTTTTGTTAAAAGAATGCAACTCCTACCATGGGCTATTGTTCTAATGTACAGAGGCTGACATTAACACAGAAAATTCTATAAATGGCACAAAACATAAACAGTATTTTAAAACCATAATTATATTAGTTCTCCAGAGCTGCACAGCGGAAATGCATTGTTTCACCTCTTGGAGTCTGGGAGCTTGAAATAGTGATGCAGAAGGAAGGGCCTCCTCTAGACTGCTTCCAACCTAGTAGAAAGTCTCCTGCTGTGATCCTGCAACCTTTGTGCAATGTGTCTTTCTGTGTCCAAATTTGACCTTTCTGTAAAGATGCAAATCACTTTATCTCGATTCAAGTACCTGACTCCATGAAGGTGTGTGTGTGTGTGTGTGTGTGTGTGTGTGTGTGTATACAAAAGAAAGAAACGTAATTCAACCCATACACATACTTAATAAAACTAAACTGTATGCTTGTTTCTGCTTACAGACAAATGAGAGGTAAGCCAAATGTGGTGATGTACATCTTTAATCACAGTACTAGGGAAGTAGAGACAGAACCCATAAGATGGAAGCCAACTTGGCCTACAGAGTGTGTTCCAGGACTGCCAGGGTTACACAGAGACACCCTGTCTCAAAAATGAAATAAAATTAAAGACATATCAGTGGAGTGTTTATTCATGTAGTCATTGTATATTCACAGTAATCACACCCTTCAATAAAAGTTAGTAACAGCCATATGGGCCCACTCAAAGATTTTACAGATATCATAGCATAGTATCTTTGAACATTAAGGGTTTATTTCATACAAGGATAGAAGTATTTATTGATTTTTGGTTACTTTATTTGAGTGTGCATTTGCACTCATTGTACAGGTTAAAGACAACTCGCAAAAGCCAGTTTCTATAGAAACCATGCGGATTTCTGCAATGAACTCAGGTTATCAGGCATCGTGGCAAGTGCGTCTAACTGCTGAGACATTTCACCAATCTGAGTGTGAAGGTTTTTAATAGCAAATAAAAAAGGGGAAATGCAAAACCAAAATGGACCCAGGAGGTTATATTTATACATTTGTGCATACATATATAAACATATATATGTGTTTGCAAGAATCTTAATTAAAGAAAAGAGGTTGTCAATTTGATGGGGAGATAGGTAACATGGGAAGGGTTGTTAAAAAGAAAGGGAATTCGGGGAATAGGATTATATCTTAATTAAAATTATATCAGGTACTGAAGAGATGCTTCAGTCACTAAGAACACTGGCTGTTCTTCCAAAGGACCAGAATTCAGTTCCTAGCACCCACATGACAGCTCAGAATCAACTGCAACTCTAGTTCCAGGGGATGTGATGCCTCTTCTGACCTCCACAGGCACCACATGCATGTGGTGCACAGACAGACAGGCAGGCAAAATACAAATGCACAAAAAACATAATGAAACAAATATTATATTAAAAGAGAATAGCATGCTCTACCTAACACAATGATCAAAAAAGAAAGAACTACACTGCTTTGTTATCTCTTATTTGCAATTTGTAGTCAAGATCAAATGAATCAGTGGCTCTGAGAAAACTGACATGTATGATTCCATTTGATATTTTAGAACCTTAAGTTTGTTCTCAACAGTAAGAATCAAATATATAATTAATTTTTTATGTTTTTGTAATTGTAATAGAATTATATGATTTTCTACTTTCCCTTCTCTCCAGCCCCTTTCACGTATCCCTCCACCTATTCTCATTCAAATGTATAAACTTTTCCTTAGGTGTTTATATATGTACACATATATGTATATGTATACACACACATACGCACATGTATATGTGGGGAGGGAGTATTTGTATAAATAAAACCTGCTCAGTCTGTAAAATCTTACTTGCATGTATGATTGTTTCCGAGTTGAACACTTAGCATTGAAAACCAGCCCACAAATCACAATCCCTTGCCATCTTTCTGTGCTTCCTCTTCTGCAATGATTCCTGAACCCTAGATGAAGGAGTTTGACTTGGATCCACAGCTCTGAATTTTGATCTGTTGGGGTTTTCTTTATGATCTTTGTCTATCACAAAGAGGAGTTACCTTGGCAGGGAATGAGAACTACACTTCCCTGTGGGTAGAATGACAAATATTTAGAATATGGTTTAGGATTATGCTGGATTAGTAGAGTGGAGGTTGTAGGTTCTACTCCAATATCCATGACTTCACAAGTCCTGAGTAGTTGACTAGGTATCCAGTACCAAGCAAGATTTCCTTCTTATTTATTGGGACCTCAAGTACAATTCGAGAGCTGTTGGTTACTGCTGAGATATGAGTGCTATTATTGCATCTTTAGAATTATCATGCATTGCTGTTTTATTTTTTAATTCTCCAAAATAACTTAAAATAGCATAATACAGCTAACTCTACTTAAAACTGAAGTTAATAGCTTATAGTAATATATTCTAATATTGGCTCATTGATGGCATTAAATGTACCCTACAAAATGTTAAACAAAATTGCCAGCATGAGTGCCTGAGAGATGATAGAAAGAAGGAGGGGGTAGAGGTAGACGCTGGAGAGGGGAGGGTCAAGGGAGAGGAGGAGAAAGAGGAGATGAGCTTAAAGGGAAGGAGAAGAATGGGGATACAGGCAGAAGGGAAGAGTGTGAGGGAAGGGAAGAAGAGAAAGAGGAAGAAATATAAAGGCAGTAATTAGTACCCTTCTGCAGATCATTTTTACAATGGGTAAACATTTCATTATGAAAAGGAATGGAGAAAATTCAATATTCCCTTTAGTACTTATTCCAAAGTGGTTTGTAATTTAATTACAAATGCATTCAAAGTAATTTTTTTCTAAATAATCTAAATTAAGTCAAGCAAGTGATTGAGGTTCTCATTATTTCTTTCCTCTTGACTCATCACCACACAAAAACTGCAAATGACTATTTATTAAAATGCTCCCTTCTATCTTCCCCTTTTTTCTCCTTTTCCCTCCACACCATTCTGTCTCTGGTACTCAACTTCTCTTTTTGCCACCCAACGCTTCCTGATCTGTGGATCCAATTTTTTTTTAAAAAAAAAAAAAAGCTTTCTGAAACAGCCCCAGCTGTATACGTCACCGTTCATTTTTATGTTGGCTTTGATCCAGAAAATTCAGTGCTTTGACTTATGGTTATGGGAATGGCACCTATGGTCCAAATGCTTTAAATTCTTTAGATTTATATTTTTATTCATCTCGAAGAAAACTGCCGCTAATCGTCACAATCACATTGACACTTGAGAACAAACTTGTCTAACACTAACACATCTTGTTCATTTCATCAGACTGCCCATTCATTACCATTTCCATATATTTTTACACTTTACCTAAAGGATTTCATGGTGCATCATCCTAAAGTGCTTGGAACAGCACTTTCTCATTTGTTTTTAATCTTACACCAACCTGTGTATCTGAGTGATGGAAAATAAAGTAATACTTTACTCATAAATTTTAATAAGGAGAGGTTTTATTCAAGGAAATAAATTTGGAAACACATGAAGCTTGTTGCAGTTTGTGAATTTGTTTCCCAGCGTACACAAATTAGAATTTATTATAAAATTAACTAGGATCTGGGTACTATGTTAACCATATTTGGGCACACTCAGAAATATATACTGGACCTAGGCTCTCTCTTTCTTTCTCTGTCTCTCTCTTCCCTTTTTGCCTAAGAAAAAGAGGAGATTCTGAAATATTCATAAGTACTCAATTGTAAATTCACTCACAGTGAGCATCTCTCTTTGGAATCAGAGTTTACAAGAAGGGTTACCAAATTCAGATGGTAGCCACTGGGGTACTTCATTAAATATTCACCTTAGCAGAGTGAACACACACACACACACACACACACACACACACACACACACACACACACACATATGCACACACACTTTGGTCCAATACCTAAAAACATGTGTCAATCAATCTTTACGTGGGTTAAAATACTTTTGTGTTAATTCTCTCAACATTCTCAGAAAATAACATAATATCACCTTTCAAAGTCATTTAAGGCCACAACAACCTTGCAAATTTGGTCATTAACACAGGCAGCTTCTCTTGGAGGACAGCTCTGAGGCTGGGGGATGATAATTTTGCAGAAAATTGCTGCAGATATAAGCTCACTTTCCTTCTTCCATTGTCCATGATTGCTATTCCTAGGAAATCATTTATAAAACCCCCATGTGCAAAGTCTATCAGTGATTTATGAATCCAGGGCCACTGTAGAGCACCTGGAGATCCATCATGCCTGGATTTGTACTAATAATAAAGAATTCCAGTCAATGATCAAAGTCAGTGCACGTCCTCCAAATGGCACAAGAAGCTAGTGGCCCTCTAGCTGCCGTCAACCCCTTGCTTTTTTTTTATCATAGTCTAATCATAGAGTCTCTTTTTTCTTCCCTTTATGATAGAAAAAAATATACTCTATGGAATAATAAGATGTATTTTAGCTTCCAAGTTCTACTTTCCCATCTTCTGTTCTTGCTCAGAGTGCCAATGTTCTTCTGCCTCCTTTTATTTTTCTACTTGAAATTCCCTTGTATGGCTTCAACGATGGATATGTGTTCTGGGACAGGAGCACACTCCAAGAAGCATATTGTCAGGTGATTTTGTGACTGCACAAACTTTACAGAGTACCATTTCATGATCCTAGATACCATTACCCACCGCTCACTGGGCAGTTTAACTTATTTTACCCAAACTGCAAATTGACATGGTATGTCATTGAACTGATATGGTAGGCTGCTGTAGCCTAGTGGTAGATTCATATATCTAAACATATCTTAATATAGAATATAAATAGTTAGAATAAAATCCCCTATAAAAACTGTTTATGGTAGTGGACAGCACTTATCTGAAGGAAGCTTACAGAAGAGAAGCTGTTCTTGTGAATCCATAACTGAATGAGGGGTCAATATATGTTGTGGTTTGAATGAGAAAAGTCCCCATAGGCTCATTTGCTTGAATACTTGTTTTCCAGTTGGTGAAATTTTTAGAAGGATTAGGAGGTATGGTGTGAGGGCCCACAGATGTGAGTCTGTTCCACCTTGAATGAAGGTCAGAGGTTTTGAGCTTATTTTTACTCCTTCAATGTTGTTGAAAACAGGTGTGGCTACAAACAAGAAATCCTGACCTAGGATGAGGTTACTTAGTGTTTTGGACATTATTTGCTCTCTACCATGACCAAAGGTCAGAGAATTCAAGCCTATTCCTGCTCCTTCATTTTAAAATAGGAGGTGTGGCATAGGGAGTGGCTACCTACAGGACACTTGGTCTAGGGTATATTTGCTGCATATCCTGTCCAAAACATTAAATGTTTTACTCAGAAAATAATGGCTTGATGTCTCAAGTATTGAAGCAAGTAGCCATTCTAGTTGTTCTTTGTGTAATGTTAAAGTAATCTTTTGCCTTCTTCTCCCCTTTTTGTGTTGGAAATAAAAATATATGACAAATGAATGCAGGTGAATTCAGTATCTAGTATTCACTGAGTTGCCCTCTCAGTATTATCCTATGTCTCTGTATTTCTTTTATATCTCTGTTCCTCCTACCTAACATTTCTATTCCCAGCATCCGAATCCTGGAATGTACAAGTCTGCCATGGCTGAACCACAAAAATGTCACCCCCAAAGTGTGGCTTATGACAGTATGGTTTTGTAGCAGGTAGTGTGTCACTAGGAGCATGCTTTGAGATTTCAAAAGACTCAGTCTATTTCCAGTATGCTCTCTGCCTCCTGCTGGTGGGTCATGATGTGATCTCTCCTCTATTCCCATAAACATGCCTTTGGCCCACCATCACGGACTATAACATTCTGAAGCCATAAGCTCAAATAATTTTTTACATTGCTTTTGTCATGATGTTTTATCACAGGAGTAGAAAAGCAAGTAAACAATATGAATAACTAGGGCATTTCCACAAGCTGAGGTAGCCTTGTACTTCAAGTGAGGTTGTGCACTTAGGTTATATTAAATTGGGTTTACAAGACACTTATAACAAAAGACTTTAGTTTACCATTACCTTTTGTGCATATGTGGTGGTATGGAAAGGTATGACCCCCATAGACTCATGTGTGTGATTGCTTGGCACATGGAGGGGCACTCTTAGAAGAGATGGTCCTGTTGGAGTACATGTGGCCTTGTTGGAGGGAGTGTGGAATTGTGGAGGTGGGCTTTGAGGTCCTATAGACTCAAGTCTGACCAGTGTGACAGAGTTTTTTTTTTTTTGTTTTGTTTTGCTCATATCATGATACAAAACTCTCAGCTCCTTCTCCAGCACCATCTCTGCCTACACGCTACCATGCCCCACATGATGATAATGGACTAAACCTCAGAAAATGTAAGCCATACCAACAAATGTGTTTTTGTATAAGAGTTGTCATGGTTATGTTATCTCTTACTTAGAAATCCTAAGTAAGACAAAAGCTGGTACCAGGAACTGGGGTATTGGTGTGATAGGTCTTGCCATGCTTCTGTTTGAAGGAATATGAACTTGGAACTATGGATTAGAAAAAGAGACAAATGTTTTAAGGGCTGCTCAATGGGCCATCCTTGTAGGAACATGGAAGACAGTTGTACTGAGTGTGATTTGAATTGTGGATACATGCTTCAAGGGGTTTCAGAGGAGAAGAATGTAAGTATGTGGTTCTTGTAATATTTTGGCAAAGGATGTGGCTGCTATTTGCCATTGTCCAGAAAAAAATTGCCTTAGGCTAAATTAAAGAGATTTGTATTAATTCCATTGGCAGAGGAAATCTCAAAACAGCCTAGTAATGACTCTGTTGTATGGTTATTAGCATTCACTCTTATTAATATGTATAAGGAAGAGGAGCAAACCAAGAAAGGAAAAATACAAAATGTACAATTTGAAGTGAAAAGTAATTAAAGAAAAGATTAGGTCCAGGTATGGTTGCACACAGCTTTAATACCAGCACTCAAGAGAGACAGAGACATGAAGATCTCCAAGTTCAAGGCCATCCTCTTCTAGAGAGAAAGTTCCAGGGAATCCAAGCTTATGCAGTGAAGGAAACTATGGAAAACAGAACGCTAATGAAAATCTCATTGAGAGGGCCATGTTCCAAATCCAAGAAGCTGCAGAAATTGACAGTTTCAGCCTCATGGTACTGACTTTAGAGTCATAGGGGTTATGGAATCTTCTTTTGCAAATCAGAAAAGATACTGAAGCCAGGCATGTGCCAGGGGTGTTCCTGTATTGAGGCCCAGACAGGCCTTTGTTGGAAGCTGTGAAGTTGAAGCCTGGATTGCCTTGGAGACAACAAGATATTGGAGATGGCAGAATCATGGAATTATCTACCAAGAAAAGTTGCTAACAGTTGCTACCTAGACCAAGAGAGAGAATTGTGTTGCAGTCAACAAAGCTGAAAGGAGTTGGAGATCTGAAGTGAACTTTGACATAGAACATGGAGATGCAGAATTTGGAGTTTGCCAAGCTGGTTTTCAGTTTTGTTTTGGTCAATGTTTCCTCCCTATGCTCCCTTCCCTACTTTTAAAAAGGTAATGTATATCCTATCCTATGCAACTGTATGGTGGACCTATGTTATTTGCTTTTTGATTTTGATTTTACTGGGGATTGTAGTTAAGAGTTTGCATGAATCTCAAGAAGAGACTTTGAACTTTTAAACATGGTTGAGACTATTACAGACTCTGGGGAATTTTGAAGTTGGACTGAATTCATTTCTGCATTTTGTTATGGATACAAGCCTTTGGGTCCAGAAAGTGGAATGTGGAGGTTTGAATAGGTATGACCCCATAAACTCATGTCTATGAAAGCTTGACCCATACTGTGTGGCACTATTAGGAGGTGTGGCCTTGTTTGAGTAGGTGTGGCCTTGGTAGTAGTGTTTCACTCTGGAGGTGGGCTTTGAGGTCTTACACTCAAGTCTGGAGAGTGTTACATAATTTTTCCTTCTGCTGCCTAAAGATCAAGATGTAGCACTCTCAGCTCCTTCTCTAGCGCCATGTCTGCCATCATGCCGCCATGTCCTACCATGATGATTAAGAGACTGTGAGTCAGTACCAATTAAATGTCTTTCTTTATAAGAGTTATCATGGTTATGGTGTCTCTTCACATTCACAACAATAAAAACCCTAAGACAGTGTAAAAACTTACAATTTTATAATTTCATATCCTTTTGATATCTAAAATTTGTAAGTACTTTGTGCAGTTATACATAAATATTTTCTCTCTTCTGCTTTTAAAACATTTTTAAGGGTCTAAAGAGGTAGCTTAGTAGTTGAAAGCATGTACTCATGCACTGTCCTTGCAGCAGAGGACCTGAGTCCACTTCTCACCCCACATAGGCCCACAAACACACACACACACATACACACTAAAAACTAAAATAAACTTTTTATTGATTTTTATTGAGCTATACATTTTTCTCTGTTCCTCTCCCTGCTTCTCTCCTCCCCTTCACCCTCCACCAAGGTCCCCATGCCCCCAATTTACTCAGGAGATCTTGTCTTTTTCTACTTGTCATATAGATTAGATCTATGTATGTCTTTCTTAGTGTTCTCATTGTTGTCTAAGTTCTCTGGGATTGTGATTTGTGGAATGATTGTTTTTATGTTTAAAAACCACTTATGAGAGAGTACATATGATAATTGTCTTTCTGTGTCTGGGTTATGTCATGCAAAATGATGTTTTCTAGCTCCATCCATTTTTCTGCATGATAAAGGTCTTGTATAGAGCAGGGATACAAGGAACATACCTAAACATAATAAAAGCAATATACAGCAAGCCAACAGTCAACATCAAACTAACTGGAGAGAAACTCTCAGTGATCCCACTGAAATCAGAAACAAGACAAGGTTGTCTACTCTCTCCATACCTATTCTATATACTTCTTGAGGTCCAGAGCAATAAGACACCAAAAGGACATCAAGGGGATACAAATTAGAAAAGAAGTCAAACTCTCACTATTTGCTGATGATATGATAGTTTACATAAGCAACCCCAAAAATTCTACCAAGGAACTTCTACAACTCATGAACACTTTCAGTAATGTAGGAGGATACAAGATTGACTTAAAATAAATTTTTTAGCAAAAAACAAAACCACACATCTGGGGGCTGATGAGATAGTTTATAGGTTAGGAACTTGTCACAGAAACCTGACGGCTTTTCAATCTTCAGAGGCTGTATAGAGGTTACAGGAGAGAACTTACTCCACACTTATCCTCTCTGACCTCTATACACGGGCTGTGGCACATGGTACACACAGGGCCATGGCCATGTAAATACATCCTATGGGCATACACAGTAATAATGATAATGATCTTGAAAAAAACTTTTATCAAACCCTTTTTAACGTTTTAAACTTTTGTTAAGATACAAGATTCAAAGCAGGAATAAAGAACCCCTGACCTGTCAGGAGTCTGAGCAGCACTGTCTCCTCCATAACCTGTCCCACTGAAAGTCTCCAGGGACAGCAGCAGGCATGAAGCTGTCACTTCCTGTGATAACAATGGTTTCTAGAAGGCAGTCTGAAGGAGTTGCCTGAGGCCATTTTACAGGGGAGTTTATTTTTTCATAAGAAGGAATGCACACTGAAATAAGCATAGAAAGCACAGTGTAGTCAATGCATAAACCATCAACACGTGTTGGCCATTTATTAACATCATCATGTGCTAAGTGCATGACCTAATTGTCTGTGCCACACTTATACAACAGGCCAAGCCATAACTTTGTTCATGACAGCCTCACCACAAATAACTGTGCTGTGATTGCAGTGGCTAAGTCACTAGGGGAAGGAATTCTTTCAGCCCTATCATCATCTTCCAGGACAGTTATCGTTCACACCGCCAGCCCTTGATAGAGATGTTGCTGTGTAGCACACAATGATTCTTCCTTGCTCCATCCTTTCTGTATCCTCTGTGCAGATTCTAGTCTCTATTTCCTTACAATTTCAAGGGGTTTTTTTTTTTTGCAGTTCTGTATTTTTCCTTACTTCTAAACCTTCAAAAGTTAATTTCTTTTATTGCTACCATTCTCCCATTCTTTCATTTATATTATTGCAAATACTAGTCTTTTCTCTGTTAATTTTTTATTACTTGCTTCTTTTCACTCTTCCAAAGAAAATCCCAACTTTTAGAGTGATGAACTATGATTCTTGAGAATATCAAAATCCAGGAGAATCTTAGGTAATTCTTCCTTTTTGACATGTACAGCAAATGATATACTCTACTTATCTCTTAATCCATGGAGTTAAAAGAAGTTCCTGAGATCTATGGGTATCTTTCCTTAAATGCTATAGGAATATATGGCTATGCTCAGGTTTTTTGGAAGTTAAAACTCAGGTCCTGATGCTTGTATAGCAAGCATTCTTATCCAATGAGCTACCTCCCCAGCCCAATCACAATCAATCACACAGATACTTTTCTCCAGCTTGAGATCAACATCTCCATACTGTTTTACTCAACTTTGCCGTTCACACATCTTATATGTGTTGATGAAGAATATCTCATCAAATGCGTCCATCCACCAGATTGTTGGGATGCAGTCATTAAGACTGCTGTTGAGAGAGATGAAGAGACTGCTCAGCAGTTAGAGTACTTACTACATTTGCAGAAGATACAGCTTCTAGCACACACAGAGGTTTACAATCACCTAAAACTCCAGTTCCAGGGCATCTAACACCTTCTCCTGACCTCCTCAGGCTTCTGTACTCACTAGGTATACATTTATACACTCAGACACACATACATACATACATATGAAATAAGTAAATTTTACTCTCATTTATTTTAAAAAACTACTTTTAAAATGAGTTGCTCATGTTAGAATACTGGAAATAATCTTTCTGGATATTGCTTTTCTTTCTCTGAGTTCCAGACAGGTACCCATTTACTTAATGTGGACTTATTTTATACAAATATTTTATCACATTTACTCACTTAATGTGTTCACACACACACACATGCAGACACACACACACACACATGCACACACACACACACACACCAAGGTGCAGAGTTGATTCTCTCCTTTCTTTTTATGGGTGCTAGGAACTGGACTGAATTTGTGACAAGTGAATTTACTCACTTGGCCGATTTTTATAGTATATTGTTGGAGAATTTAACACACAGCCTTGCAAACCCACTCACCTATTTGCTCCAAGTCCAAGGCTACTGTCCTCTACTCTGTCATCCCCTGCCTAGAAGTCAAGCTTGCCAACTATATCAGCTGCCTAAGCTGATTCTCTACAACCCTTCTGCCAGGGGAAAATACCGTATCAGAAACATGAAGTTAAAAAAAAACAACTGCATGACTATAGGGAGAAAATAGAAAAAAAAAACTTTTTCAACAAAATGAATAGTGAGAAAATTTAGCTTTCCTTTCCTCTATTATTTAATGTACCATGAAGGGAGACTCTCCCTTCTCTACCATGCTGTGAAACACCCACTATTAGGATTTTTGTCTCCTTTACAAATCTAAAACCCAGTATTTTGAATTTCACCAAGTATATTCTTACTGTTGTATTCCTGTGCCTTTCCAGGTCTCTCACCTCTCCTGAAAGGACAAGTGCTCAGGAGCTTACTTGCTCTAGTAAGACTTTCAAAGTATGCAACGTACTTCTAATTTGCTGCATTATAAAATTTGCATTTATACTATGTTTTTGAATTCTTAATTAAACTTAGGCACTCAGGCAACAACTGCCTGTCTACAATAAGCTTACATGATATTTTATATTCTTCAAAATATTGTCCTAGATTAAAGACAATTTGCTTCTCAGAACTTACCCATATCTTTGTTTTCCCTCTTGAAACTTGAGGCCAGATATTTTAAATTATTCTTACTTTTTCAAATATGTGAATACAAATCCATATATAAGGTCTGATAGCTTTTCTTCATATAACTATGAATACAAATATAAATAGAAAATGTATATCTATAACATCTTTTCTATAAATATTAAACTGTGATTTCAATAACTTATAAAATAAAATGTATGTAAGTAAAGTTGAGTGTGCATAAGCAACTATACTCATAATTTTCCAGCATTCTGTAAGAGGATGAAGTGAAAAATCTATTTTAATTTTTTTCCTATACTCCATTTAGTTCATCTTTGGAAATAGATCTAAGAGTAGAGCAAGGGCTCAATGGTAATATAAATGCTGTTTTCTTAAAGGTTAAGTGAATACACTCTCAATAACAAGCCAGCCTGGATCAGGAAGGCTATGGCAGAATGAGACAGGCACCAGAAACAGTGTAGATAAAATTTTAATAAATTGATCATGAACATAATCGTTTCTTTTTCTTATGATCAGAAGCTTCCATCGCAGTGAGAAACATAAAAGAGAAATCAAAACTTAAGAAATGTCTGTTAGCTATGCACCTCTAAAGTTCCAGTTACCTAATTGGATTATGATGAAACAGAAACAATGAAAGTCCAGCCATGACATTAGCCAGATGCAGTAATCAGCTGGGTGTGCAACTGCCAGGAAAGTCTCCAGCAGAAGCATCCCAAATTCACAGGAGGTGATAATCCTCTCCCTGGGGCAATCAGCACTTCTGAACAACAAATCAAGAGAAGATGAATTACATTTCAAGGTTAACTCAGCACCGTTTTCACAGATTTAGAGCAGGAACGTATGACCTATATTTGGAGGGTAAGGTCTGGGTCCACCTTATTGTTTTCAGTGTTCTCTTAATTGTATTTGTAAATAATTAAGTAACTGTACAAATTTCAAACTGCTATCCATAAATTGTTTCTGTCTACGCCATGATAACTAGCATGGTACAAAGTACACAGGCAGTGCTTGATGAATAGGTATTGAAAGACAAATATCTTTTTGGGATTGTGTAGCTGACCATTTCATGAGCACAAAATTAATTATTCATGGCTTGCACTGCACTTTCAAGCAATGTGCATTTAAGCTTCCAAATGATGGAGTAGCTATTAGTAAATGATTCTTCAAGCAGGCATATTGAGTTTGGTTCAGTAGATCTTGAACACAAATAGGAGTTGTCATCAATGAGTGCGGTTTAAACGCTCAGCTCTATATAGGGGTGCCATGAAATTTGTGTTTGGCAGAGCATGGGGTTGTCTGCTCAGGGGCAGTGTCTGTCCTAAGGTGAGGAGGCACTGGGGAAGGGCATGCTGGTCTATGTTTTCCTATTTCTGTTCCTCTGATGTTACTTGTTTTCTGAAATCATGTTTGGGACCCCTGAAGAATGTCCCTTCACTCACTGCAGGGATCCAAAGAGTGACAGTTTGAGAACACATATCTGACTTTGTCCTTGCCCTGTTTCAGTTAGATTTTTCTATTTCTCCATTTCTCTAAGATCACAAACTTTGCACCTATCATTTGGAGATAATTTGTACTTTTCAAAGTATGTGAACCAAAATGCATATATAAATTCTCATAATATAAAATTATAACTACAATCATGTATGCTCATAATAGCTTTTCTGTAAGCATTAAACTAGGTATTAGGACTGGAGAGATGGCTTGTTACTCTTGCAGAATACTGGAAGTGGATTCCAAGCATCTGAATGATTGTTAGCAATCACCTTAACTCCAATTCCTGGGGATCCAATGCCCTTTTCTTTGTCTCCAAGGGCATTACACATACATGTGGCATAGACATAAATGTAGGAAAAACATAAGTAAATATAAAACTACATTAAATTTTAAGCTGTATCGTTTAATAATTTCTAAGATAAAATGAATATGGGTGAAGATGAGGGAGCATAAGCAACTATACTTACAAATTGTCCACCATTCTGCAAGTTTAGGAAGCAAAAGTTTGCATCTGTAATCCCAGAATTATCTGAGCTGAGGTAGGAGGATTATTGGGAGTCTGAGGCCAGACAGGGACACCTAATGCATTCCAGGCCAGCCATGGATACTCTATTAGACACCATCTCAAATCCTAAAAAGTCACAGTCTTAGACCTGCATTGATCTATATGTCTGAGCCCCACTTCACATCACATCTAATTTGTCTATTCCCTTCAAGTTCTTTATTGTCAGCCATGGTAGATTTGCTTAAATGTTCGGACCTCCCTAGGCTCCCTCCAGCATCCTGATGTGTCATCCTGGAACCTCTGCTCCTGATTCTGTAAAAATGAAATCATCCCAGTGCCATATCACTTCTTCCAGAAACACTCTATTCTTCCCTGTCTTGGTTATATTTCCTGAAAATGCCATGGTAACTAGCACTCAGTGTGCTCATCTTTCTTTGTTTGATATTTTGCACCCATGCTCTCAAGCCTAACACTTTCTCTACTTCAGCAATAAATCCCCACTACTAATCATGTATCATTAAGTAGATGATAAGCAGTTTCAGGTTAAGTTATCATGAAATATATTCCAAAAACTTATTATTTCAGAAAAGACTTGTCCTAACTCTGCTGCTTTTATAACCTTTCCATAGCACTGAAGATAAAAACACAGCCCTTAGTCTATATACTATATAGACCTTACCACTTCCCACTCCACTGTACCAGCTACTTTACCCCTCCAAGGTTCTGTTTTAGTTTTGCCAAAACATTTCTCATGTTTTTTAAACAAATATTTGCATATTCTAGACATTTTTCTTTGGTTCCCTTTCCCCTCTGCCCTTACTTGAGATGCTAACAGAACTCAGTATAAATGAAAATGATTCTTGTCACTTTATTAAGAAGAAATATTTGTTAACACATGATACTTTGAAATTCATAACATCATGACAATGCAGAGTGATTACTTACAAATGATTATACTATGGTAAAAATTATTTAAAATATATTTGATGGATGAAACTTAATATTTTGCATAAAAGTATACTTTGTGAATTTTGTTTGATTCCATACAATTTTCAGCAAGGAGAAAATAAAATCTGAAGAAACTGTTCAAATCTCACTGCATAAGGCATGCATTCTTCTTCAGATCATCCAGTGACATTTCTCTGGATCATTCCAGAAAAACACCAGAAACCCATTAACCATACTATCTCACTTTCACTGACTCCTTGAATGACAGCAAAGTCAACATCTGTTTTTTTGTTTGTTTGTTTTTTGGTTTTTCTTGAGACAGGGCTTCTCTGTAGCTTTGGAGCCTGTCCTGGAATCAGCTTCTGTAGACCAGGCTGGCCTTGAACTCACAAAGATCCGCCTGTCTCTGCCTTTCAAGTGCTGGGATTAAAGGCATGTGCCATCACCACCCAGTACTAACATCTGCTTTTAAAAGGCTAATACACACTTATGATTCTCAATTTCTTTCAATTACACTATTAGTACACTCTTTAAGGAAACACAAATGAGGGCATTTTTTTTCCTCACTGTTTGAATGTAGGTAAATGTTGTGCATCTTAAAACATTATATGTTAAGAGTAATGTAAAACATTTAAAGGAAACATATTTGAGGCTTAATGTGTATAAGGAAGAAATATTTGGAAGATAGCAATTATAAGAGCAGTAAGAATTAGTGTAGTGTGAATTGTGAACAGATGGAAAACATTGGATATTTTAAAAATCAAGATTTTTTCCAGATTTAAGCAACAACACATTCTCATTAAAATAAAAAATTATGGTAATAATATCACCATAAAAAGTAGCAGGATCAGATCAGGAAAACAGGTAGGCTACTGCTGGTCTTTACCTCTCCGTTATCTCCTCCAAATCCAATCTCTCAGTCTCATCCTTAGGCTGATCTACAGTAAAACACCTGCTGTAGGACCCCCCTCACACACACACAAACACACACCCTCATCTCCAGTGGCTCTTATAGATGTTTGCTTCTTAACTTCCCTTCCCAAATTTATTGCTTTATCCCAGCCTCCAACCTCCAACTCAAGCAGGAACTTCCTGAAAATCCATTGGTCAATCCTGTCAGCCAAGAGGGTAAGCAAACTGCTGATCTTAAACTTTCCCTCCATCCCTCCAAGTCCAGTGCCCCATTCTCATGCCTAACTCTGTAGGAGAAATTCTACTATGGTCTCTTCACACTCTCTGCCCTGATCCCCAGGGTACTAAGCAGATTCTGGAGGAACATTCTGCTTTCCTCCCTCCTGTGGAACCCCTCAACTCCACCTCCTTCAAGCCCATTCCCATTCCTAAGTGTCAGGTCCAATACCTACATACATTTTACCTAGAACCCCTAGAGACCCACCTATTACGATCCAGAAGAATTTCTTACCAGGCAACACATAGCCACCACACTCTCTGAAGAACCAGAGAGGGTAACAGAAACCTGCAGGGGGGACAACAAACAGCCAACAAAGACAACACCAGATATCAGAATCTAGAATTGCAATCTTCCCAAACTCAGTTGCCTAGATACCATCATAAAAAAGCAATAACAGCCAGAAAAATATATCTCCACTAGAGCCCAATAATCCTACCACAGCAGGCTCTGAGCATTGTGATATAGCAGAAGCACAAGAAAAAGACCTTCAAATAACCCATGGGAATATGATAAAGGACCTTAAAGGAGAAATGAGGAATATCTTAAAGAAATCTATGAGAACACAAACACACAGTGAAAGAAAATAAACAAAACAGTTCAAGACCTGGAAGTGGAAATAGAATCAACAAAGAAAAGCCAAAATGATGGAAATATGGAAATGAAATATTTAGAAACTGGAACAGAAAACTTATAGGCAAGGCTCACCGACAGAATACAAAAGATGGAAGAGAGAATCTCCCATGCTCATAGATTAGTAGAATTAACATAGTAAGAATGGCCATCCTACCAAAAGCAATCCACAGATTCAATGCAATCCCCATCAAAATCCCAAAATCAGCTTCATGTGGAAACACATGCATGCAAAATTCCAGGATATCTAAAACAATCCTGAACAATAAAAGAACTTCTGGAGATATCAGCATGCCTGATTCCAAGTTGTACTTTAGAGTTATACTAATAGAAATGTCGTGGCACTGGCACAAAAACAGATGCATTGATCAATGGGGTTGAATGTAAACCCAGACAAAAATTCACACACTTATGGGCACCTTATTTCTCATAAAGAAATGAGAAATACACATTGGAAAAGGGAGAGTATTTTCAGTAAATGGTGCTGGTCAAATAGATACATACTTAACACCTTGCACAAAATTCAACCCCAAATGGATCAAGGACGTCAACATGAAACCAGATCCACTAAACCTAATAGAAGAAAAAGTGGCAAATAGCCTTGAGCTCATTGGCACAGGAGAAGACTTTTTGAACAGAACACCATAAGCACAGGCACTAAGATCAACAATAAATAAATGAGAACTAACAAAATTGAGAAGCTTCTGATGTGGGATGCCCCTCTGTGTGTTGTGAATACTTTATTACCATTGGTTAATAAAGAAGCTGTTTTGGTCTATGGTAGGGCAAAATATAGCTAAGTGGGACAGAAACTTCCATTTACAAATGGCATCCGATATTGGGCATCTATATCCACATAAAACCTGAGAGAGCTTGGGAAGGGATTCTAGATGCAAAAGAACAGAGTCAAGCAAGGCTTCTTGGTAATAGCATTTTCTCAGGTGGGCTCTGTTTGCTAGAGGCAAGCAGAGGTGTAGCTCCTTTAAGAGAAGCTTCCTGACTCTGTGTTAGTGGCAAAAACCATGCAACTCTTTTAAGAGCCCTGCTACCAAACAGTTAAATGGTGTTTATGAGGAGCCAGCAGCATGCTTCTTGGTGGTCGCATGGACCTAGAAACTCTGTAGAGTTGTGGGAATGACTGTGGCTCCTACCAGTACCTCTGCCATAAAGTTAGACGCTCGGGAAGCTAAGAAATGGGGTGGAGTCAGCTGCCACTTTCATCCTAGCCATCCACTTTAACAGATTAAAGACTCATGTAGTGAGCCAAAGATAGAAATATACAGTAAAGACAAATTAAGATGAAAAAAACCTCCAAACAGTTTATGGTATGTTTAAAAATTATACATAGGATTGGGAGAGAAAAGAAAAAGGATAAAGTCCATGAAAAAATAGAATAATAAAAAAGGCATGTAAAGATGGAAAATACACGGGGAGTCTGGATACTGTATGTTATTGTGTTGTCTTTGAATTGTTTGACTGCTGAGGAAGGAGCAACAGCTGCTAAAAGACACTTGTTTAGAAATGCTACTGGATTAATCCAAACTATATAGTTTGAAAATGACTAGACTTCAAAATTTAAATCAAAAGATAAATTACTTTGGAGAACAGGTTTTGCTTATGTTTCCACAGGAAACAAGAGGCTGTAGATTTATTCTCACTTAAGAAAAATAAGGTTTGAGCAAGAAAGACCTCCTGAAAATTTTTCAATAAGAACAGATGGCCCAGATGATCCAATGTTTCAGAGCACCTCTGTCACAGTTTCCTCAGAGTTCTACATCCAGAACAGCCTCAAGACTGCTGGCTATGATGATCCAACTTCAGAGAATACTGCAGTAAGGGCTTGACTATAACCCTACATTTTCTCAGGGTCCCCCAAAGATTACCAGTGCCTCCAATCAGCAGGAAGTAGCCTTGGAAAATTATACCCACATTTCAAAAAATGGATTATGGATGTTTATCTTTGTTTAGAGTGTTCATTATGTTGTTAAGGATAATGGTCAGGAAAAAAAGCTAAACAAAGGAGATTAGATTCAGGGTTCTTGTTTTGAAAAGGAAAAGGAGGAAAATGCTGTGGGTTAATGCTCTTGTACACTGTTAAGATTTGTCACTCATATTGGTTTAATAAAACACTGATTGGACATTAGCCAGGGAGAAAGTATAGGTGTGCCAACAAGAATAGGAGAATTCTGGGAAGAGAAAAAGCAGAGATGTAGTCACAAGCCATATGCAGAGGAAGTAAGTTGAGAATGCCTTACTTAGAAAGGTACCAAGTGACATGGTTAAACATAGATAAGAATAATTGATTAATGTAAGTTGTAAAAGCTATTTACTAATAATCCTAAGCAATAAGCTTAACAATTTATAATTCATATAAGCCTCTGTGTGTTTATTAGGGATTGAATGGCTGCAGAACTGGGCAGTACAGAAACTTTCATCTACAAGCTTCTGCATGGCAAAAGACACTGTCATTCAGACAAAGTAGACTATTAAATGGAAAAAAATATTTTTACCAACTACACATCTAATTCTGGTCTAATATTCAAGATACAAAGAAATTTAAAAAACTAGATATCAAGAAAACAAATAACCCACTCTAAAAATGGGGTACAGATTTAAACAGAAAATTCTCAAAAGGAAAATAAAAATACTAAGAAACATTTAAAGGAAGTTTTTTCATCTGCTTCAGGAGAAAGATTCTCTAATGATGGCTGAGCAAGGAACTGATCTATGAGAATAGCACAGTATCATTAGGAAGTCATTTTATTATTAATTTTTTAAAACAGTAGTACTGGCTTTTACCCTAAGTCCGTGGTCTATCTATTCTCAGGTCCTTGTGCACCTAAATAGTGTCAGTATGGGTTCCAACTCATGAAGTGGGCCTTAAGTCAAAGCAGATACTGGTTGGTTACTCCCACAAGCTTTGTGACACTATTGCCCTAGCATATCCTGCAGGTAGAATAGCATTGTAGATCAAAGAGCTTGTGGCTGTGTTGATGCTTATGTGTCTCTTTTGTTAGCTTGTTGAGTACCTTCTTGTACTAACATTTCTACAAAGGCTCTATGTAGACAGCAGATCAACTTCCTTGTGTTCAATAAATTGTATAAGTGCTGTCTTCAGCAATGTGGCCTTCTTGTCAGCTTGCAGAGAGAAACTTCTAGTCATAGCAATAGCCCTTAGAAGTCTATTTGGGTATTAATTAAAGGTAGAAAAGGGGTAGATATGGATGGAAAAGAAGTGAAGAGGAACTGGGATAAACATGAGGAGGTGAAACCATAATCAAAATATGTTATATAAGAAAAATTTCATTTCTCATAAAAGGGTAAAAAAAGGTAAGTGAATCAAACCATATACCAGAATTTTTTCTTTGATGTGTGTGTGTGTGTGTGTGTGTGTGTGTGTGTGTGTGTGTGTGTGATATGGGATCCCCTTGTGTTTGCTGTGAATATGTTTTATGATGTGGGATTTCCCTTTGTATGGTATGAATATGATTGGCTAATTAATAAAGAAACTGTCTTGAGCCTGCACAGGGAATAGATGTAGGTGGGAAAAAACTAAACTGAATACTGGGAGAAAGAAGGGTAGAGTAAGAGGGAAGTGATGGAGCTTCCGGAGTCAGACGCTGGTAACTTTAGCCAGTAAGCCACTGTCACGTGGTGATACACAGATTAATAGAAATAGGTTAAATTAAAATTAATAGAAATAGGTTAAATAGAAATAGGTTAAATTAATAGAATTAGGTTAAATTAAAATATGTAACAGATTAGCCAATAAGAAGCTAGAACTAATGGGCCAAGCAGTGATTTAATTAATACAGTTTCTATGTGATTATTTTGGGGCTAAGTAGCTGGGAACAGCCAAGCAGCCCCCCTTGCAATAAATTGGCACCAACATGGTGGACTAAATCCATGTAAAACCTGAGAAAGCTTAAAAATTCTAGACACACACACACAAAAAAAAAAACAGAGTTAAGCATGGTTTGGTAGTGGCATTTTCTTGGGTGGGATCTGTTTGCTAGAAGCAAGCAGAGGCATGGCTCCTTTAAGAGTGGTTTCCTGATACAGCCATAGCAAAAAAAAAGCTGCACAGTTTTAAAATGCAACCAGATTCTGGGCTGTGCTGCTGACACAAAATCTGACTTTTTCTGGAGGTCTGGCTATGGAGCACTTGTATGAGGTTTGTGGGCCCACGTGCTTCTATGCCTGCTTGGGAAAGTAGCTAAGAGCATGCCCACAGCTCAGTACCCGCCCCTCTGACTGGGTAGGTGGCAGGATCAAGACTGCTAGGAGTGGGCAGGCAGGAGGGCATGACAGATTCCTGCTGCCATACACAGTGATATTTCCAGGCTGTGCAATGCTTCAGATATTACTCAGTTAAAAAGGGTTTATGTGCTGCATGCTTACTCTCAGAGTTAAAATGCTGAGCGTGGCTCCTACCTAGCAGTCCCAGAGCTGGCAGTAATGGTACCTCCACCATTTTAAAAGTGGAGAGAGGCAGAGCCAGCATCCAGAGCCGCTGCAACCAAGCTGATTACCATTTTAAAAGCTCTTCAAGACACTAAAGAATTACAGATAACACAATAAGGACAGATTCAGACATAAAAGAACTCTAAATGGGTCACCGTGTTGGATAAATGTACATAAGCATGGGAGATAGAAGAAAAAGAGTATAGAGAGCTGGGAAAGAAGTAAATCATTTTTTAAAAAGTCTTTAAAGAAACAGAGTACAGACAGTCATGGATTAAAAGGAGTAAGGAAAAATAAGCCACGTAAAAATGGACTATACACAGAGTCTGGATTATGTATTATTATTGTGTTTTCTTTGAATTTTTGACTGTGAAGGAGCTAAGTACAGAGAGATATTTCATTGTATGGGCTGCTAAGCTAAACCAGCATGTATAATAAAGGTATCTTGACTTCAGAATTTGGGTCTAAGGATATGTTGCTTTGGAAAAGAGGTTCTCCTTTGATTTCCACAGAGGATGAGAATCTGTAGATTCATCCCAGGCTAATATGGTTTGATAGACCATGATCCCCTGAGGGGTCACCATGAACACCTTCAAAAAATTACTTTGCCCAATAAACAGCAGGAAGAAGTTTGGACAAAACTATGCCCATATCCCAAATATTGTTTGTAAATGCTTCTTTATATTTAAAGGAGGATGTGCTATAGAGATTTGCATTGATGTGGATCTTGGTTTATTAATGCAAATTTAAGGTCAATCTTTTTATATGTATATTTCTGCTCTTGATTAAGGTATTGTGATTGTGTAGTTAATTTTAAAATATAATGTATAATTAAGAAATATAGGTTAATAATCATCTATAATAGTCAATCTTATAGTCATGTTAGTTAGATTTTCTAGATGTACAGAGATGTATTTCAAATAGATAGGTATTCTTCAAATCTTTCAGAAACCTTCAGAATATTGCATTTAAAATGTTTAAGAACTTAAGACTTTTCATGTCAGTGAGACACATCTGCTCCTGGCAGCACCAATTACTTCCAGGGGAAGATGGGCATTGAAGAGGCTCCTTATGGAGTTGGTTAGCCATTTGGACAAGATCTACTCTTGCTTGAACTTCTTAGCCTTCTTTTATTTCAGCTGTACATGGATTAAGTAGGCTTTAGAGAAGAGCCTTCCCACAAAGAGATGCAGGTGCTTATTGTAAGAGACAAAGCACACGGGGTCTCACAGGACCCACAGAAAATGACTGCTGAACTTTCCTAAAGGTGAAACGACTCTTCAGGGCTCCTGCTTCATGAAAGAGTTTGCCAGACATTCTTCAGGACACAGAAGAAAGTAACTGACAAACTGCCAATATAGGCAGAACTGTCTTTGAAATTTCCTGCATCGTGGAAATGTCTGCTGGATACAATGGGCCTTTAGACTGAAGATGGATGCCCCAATGATACAGAAGAACTTTGGGTGACTGTCCAGGCAGTGAAATGTCTCTGTCAATTCTAGAGTTTTGGAAGTAGGCAGAGTCAGGGAGACACCATGTAGCTGCTGAAGGAGAAGGACCCACAGGAACCTAACTGGTAAACCACAGCCTCATGGCAATACATAGAATAATAGAAATGGGTTAAGAGTTATTAAGAATCCTAAGCAAATTGGGCAAGCAATGTTTTAATTAATACCATTTCTCTGTTGCTATTTTTTGGTCAGGGTGGTCAGGTAATGAATGAGCAGTCTCAGTCTACATGTATATGTTCAACTTTAGAATATAAAAAAAAAATGTATTTACTGTTTTACAGCCTTTTCTCTTCTGTATCATCTTCTAAATATTTTTATTTTCATATTTGGAAGGACACACATAAAACTACAGTTCTATTGAGTACAAACATGAGTAATGGTATCCTTAATTATGATACCTTAAGTTATGACTGAATTATTGATTATCTAATTAGAAAGCATTCAATTTTTCCCATATTATGAAATTACAAATAGTAAACATTATTTCTCAAAATTGTTGTATGCATGCTTAATTATTCTATCATCATATTTTCCTAGACTATAGCTATTAGATCATAAATTGTTTATTGTTAATGCTTTTGATATTACTCTAATTATTTTCCCTAATGGTGGGGAGAATAGACTTATAATTTATTTGTGACATTTTCATTTTTCAACTTCTGTTTACCAATACTGGGTACTATTTTGAAATGTTACATCAACTTCTTAATTTGAAAATCTTAGATTTAAAATAAAGTTACAAGGGAATGCATGCCATTCATACATATTTGAAAAGGTTAACCAAGAATAATGACCACTCTGTTTACATCTTCAACTTCTTTTTAAAATATTCTCCAGGAACACCACTGTGTGCTATGTGAGGGCTCCCCCTCCTATAGATATGTTGCTACTGGAATACAGGAGTGCATAAGTGCACATATTTCATTACCAGTGCAGCTGAATGGATTCAAATATTATTAACAATATCCACTATCAAAAATATCAAAATAACCTTTTACTTTCTAATTTTCACACTCTAAGAACTGATTTTACTTTATTTATGTATGACTTTGACATTAAAATCAAACAGAACATTTCGAATTCTGATCTTATAAGTCCTCACAAAGGGTAAAACCAAATGAGGATACTTATTACCTTCTCCCATTACTTCTTTACCTGCATTATAAAAGAGCTATCACTTTTGTTTTCAAAATAAACCAAACAGGATGGTAAGATTGGTAATTCCATAGTCTATATTCTGGATATTTTGATGATGGTAAATGAAGCACTATTGTTAGCAAATGTGATTCACTTAACCAGAAGCTAGCTAAATATATGCCCCTGTTTTAGGTAATATTTGTATGAAATTAAAGCAACAATCAGTGATGTTTCAGAATATCCATGTTTAGTGAGAAAGAATCAGCATTTTCTGTGATGGAAAAGCCAAAGGTTAGGCATCTGTGTAGCTACTGGTTGTAGCATTTCAGGTTGCACTGGAAAGACAGAATCATCCCAGACTCAAGGGCAACTCAGAATCTGGGACAGGCGTCTTTTGAGAGCCTCAGTAAAGAGAAGAGAACCTGAGGACAACCCTCAATGGCGAATACACCTTAACCAACGTCCTCCAACTTGAGTTTGTCTCACACACTGAAATGAGTACCTCAGAAAACTCTAATATGTTCTATCAAAAATATTTAACATTTCCCTTGAGTACACTAAGAAATTTTTACAAGAATTATAATATGGAATTAAATAGCACAGCAATAAATTAAAATATACATAATGAAGTGGGTAGGGTGAGTGGGGGTGTGAGAAGTGAGCATGGTGAAACTTGGAAGAAAATTGTCGTCCCTAAAGACGACTTGTGTTACTTGTTTTGTATGAAGTAAGCTTTATTCCCTCAAGGGAAATAGTTTAACAATTCATCAGTTCTTTCCTCCTCTGTACATTAAAAACCTTATGATTTTATTCCAGGGAAGTGAAGAATCTGAGAGGAAAATTAATAGGCAAACTCAAAATAGTATAAAAGAAATGAATGTGGTTTCACCCCTACAGAACACATACTGTTAAAGTGTAAGGATTTGCTTGTGTGTGTGTGTATATATGTGTGTGTTTGTGAATGAGTGTTGGGGGGTGGGTGTGGGGGTGTTGGGTTTTGTTTCATTTAATTTCATTATTTTTTTGTAAAATAGGTTCTCACTCTAACAACCCAAGTTGACTTGTAACATGCCATTATATAGCCCAGGTTGTCCTTGAACTCACAGCAATCCTCCAGCTCCAATCTACCAAGCACTGTGATTATGAGTCTGTGTCACCATATCTAGTCAAAGGGTGATTTTTAAGGAATTGGCTCTGCAGTTCTTGGCTTATAAATTTCATTGACAACCAATAAGATCTACATATCTATGAAAACATCACAGTACCTTATATTTAATGGTAAGAAATGAAAAGATTTGGCTTATTATAAAATAATGACTATCAACCTTAATCATTTACAATGTACCATAAATACTGCTAAATACAGCAGATATGCTAAACTTCTTGAAGCTCAGAACAACCACATTAACTCTTCAGTTTTTCTTACTGATGCATGGTGTTGGGAGGACGAACGCCTGCCATAGTCCGAGTGTGGAAGTCAGAGAACAACTTGCAGGAACCAGTTTTCTTGTTCTACTGTGTGGGTCCTGGGGAGAGCTCTAACTCAGGTTCTCAGAGCAGGCAGTGAACCAGCCCCAAAACATTATTATTTTTATTTTCATAGAACACAGAAAGTAAGTGGAACTTAGGCCAGTAACTAAGTTATGTTATTCTTATGCATTAAAAGTCCACTCAGCAGTATGAGTTAGATTTCATAATGGACGTGTCCTGTGTATGTGGGTTGTTTGTTTAAATACAATTTATCACAGAGATTCTAAAAATTAGAGATAATACCAATTCTGCCCAGCAACCATTTTCTTGCATTTTTGTTTTAATGTTTCAAGACATCTTTACCATTGACTCACTGCCAGCATCTGTAACAACCTTTGAATATGTTTCCAGAAATCTCCAGGGTTTTGGTGCCTGAACTGAGGGAGTGCAGAGTTCTCCTTCCTTCTCCTTTCAAGGAATTATTTCTCTCCAAGTCTGTATAATTCATTCATGTCAGAACTTCTATTAGATATGTCTCTGCCCTTATTTTGACTGCATTTTATAAAGAGTCAGCTAGAACATAGAGTCTTCAAAAGTACTGAGTAATGGTTTCAGCACATTTGATCAATTTAGAGCACTTAGTCAACTGTCTTCACCAGGTCGGTACTGGGGTTGAACCAGAGCAATTTTATGGCTTCCTGTGTGTACAACATCCCAGCATTTGCAAAGCAAGTTCATTTTTGTGAAAATCAAGCAAATCAATGCCAGTGAATGAACTCTTGCTAAATGATTCTATAGATACATCACTAAATATGTACCTAGCATGTTACTGTTGACTACTACAGTCGCTATTAGATAATGTAATAACTCTCCAGATAATCTCACTGAGTACCTTGCATGTAACTGTTGCCTACTACAATTGTTATTAGACAATATAATAACAACATTCCTTGGGATATTTTACATTCTAACAAGGAAAATCAGATAAAACCAGAAACACTTAATTGTTTTAATTTAAGCCTTTGCCATTTCCCTCCTGTCCTTATTGAAGCATCATTGAGGAATAAAAATGCATATTTTTAAAATGTCAAATACATATTTATATATGATTTTTAAAGTTTTTAAAGTCAAGCTAATTAACTATTATCTATTGTCAATGTATTTACTTCTGTGTGTCTGCAGTGATAATAGTTAAAATGTACCCTGTGCTAACTCGAGCGTACAGTCTATTATCAACTACAGTCATGCTATTCCCTGATTCAACTTTCAGAACTTGTTCCTCTTGCAAAACAGAAATATTGTACCCATTAGTCATCATCTTCTCTATTATTTCTTACTTCGTGCCCTCAAAACCTCCTAGTCTTTTCTGTGAGTGCAACTTGTGCAAATTCCACATAAAAGTAAAATCTTGTGATGTTTGTTATTCCACCCCTAGTTTATTTCACTTATCATAATACTTAGGTTTAGATATGGTGAAGAGAAATAGTATAACTTTCGTCTTTTAAGCCTGAATAATATTCTACTTCATTTTGATCAAATATTTTCTAAATAATTTAGGTACTAAATATTACTCGCACAGTATTTGTTTTAGCTTCCCATCTGTAAAAGTGTAGAACATCAAAGACACAGATTTTTATCTTTGTCTGTGGTGTGTTGAATGAAAATGTGACAACATCCTAAATGCAAAGAATCTGTCTTATAAATCACCCAGTCATTGTCATGGAACACAAAGTTGTGTTAGAGTCACCAACATGGATGTCAGATGCTAGCAATGGTGTTTCTAGCTAACTGCCATTTTATAAAAATCCCTGGTGGGCTGAAAGATTATAAGATCCTGTGGACCAGAATAATCTGCTGCAAGACTGTGTCTTTCTGGTAAAACAGGAAAACTGCAACTATAAAATCTCAACAATATGCCTGCTTTAGCAAGACCTGGTCAATGACAATACCACTTGATGTGCCAATATAATTCCAATTAATTCACAGGAAAAAAAAAACAGTGACAAAATGTCGAAAAGATGACAAGAAATAAGATTAGATGACAGAATTTCCCACGGTTTTCCAGAGGTCTTCATATTTAGTTTTCTTGTGGCAGCTAGCAAATATTCCCACTTTTTATTAAATTAGGGTAAGGAGACTTTTAGAAGCCTAATTTCTAAAAGACCCATAGCTCACATCAAACACATTGCAAATTTTAATAAAAGAAAAAAAACACTAGCAGAAACAAATTATTGTAAGTAATTTTGGGATGTACACTGTTAATTTAAGTATACCAAACAAATGAAACAACAATAAAAGAAAATCACTTATAAGAAAATTTATGTTTTCTATGTGATGATAAAAAATAAATAAAGTCCAAACAAAGATATTTCAGAGAGATTTTAAATTATCATTAATGCCATTAGGGTATCAACTCCTTCAATAGACAGAGATATCACCAATATAATAGCAAAATAAGTTAGTTTAAAAGTAGCAAAATGGTACAATTAGTTACTGAAAAATTCAGAGCCCAAATATGGAGCCAGAAAGGTTCACTTTTAAAACACAAACTATACACATGCATATAGATATGTGTGTGTGTGTGTGTATACATATATATTGTACTAGTTATGTGCTTTGCTGCATTTGGTTGGAATAAAATACATGAGCAAAGCAAGGAGAGAAGGCTTATTTGGATTCACAGTTGGAGGATTTACCCTGGTGGAGAATTCCTGGAAATAGGAGTCTAAGGCAGATTGCTGGCTTCATTACATCCACATTCAGGAGGCAGACAGAAGAATACTGGTGCTCAGTTTGCTTTCTCCTTGTTATTCACTGTGGTACCACCACAGGTAAGGTGTCTCTGGCCCTCAATTAACCAAATGTAGATACTCTCTCCATAATACATCCAGAGGATCCTTTGGAAGGTGATTCTTGATCCTCTCAATTAACAATCAATATTGACTATCACACATGTATAATGCAAAAATGAACTTGATAAGGAAGAAAATAGTATTCAGTGTTAGCATGCATACAAAAAGCATACCCTAAGAATTGGAATGCTAATTAGTAATAGGTAACATAAATATTTAGAAAAATAAATGCATTTTGGCACACATAAACTATTTAAAAAATTTCATTTTGACCAGGCAGTGGTGGTGCATGCCATTAATCCCAACATTCAGGAGGCAGAGGCAGGTGAATCTCTGTGAGTTCAAGGTGAGCCTTCTCTACAGAGCTAAGATACACGAAGAAACTGTCTTTGAAAAACAAACAAACAAACATACAAATCATTCTGAAGCAGGTAGGGTATTTTCTTAATCAGTGATTTATGTGGAGAGTTCAGCCTATTGTGAGGGCAGACAGTCCTGAAATGGTGGTCCTACGTTCACCTAGAAAACAGTCTGAGCAAGCCATGAAGAGAAAGTCAGTACGTAGCACTCCTCCGTGAGCTGCATCCGCTCCCTCCTTATGTTTCTGCCTGGTTTGAGTTCCTGCCTTGGCTTCCCTCAGTGAACTGTGACTCAGAATTTGCAAGCCAAATAAACCCTTTCCTCCCCCAAGTTGCTCTTAGTTATGGTGTTTCATTAATAGCAGTAGAAATCCCAACTAAGATAATTTGTAAACATTGTATTGAATAGGTGCCAACAGACAAAATGGTACTTTAATAAAGTTGAAAGTAGTGTTACTGTAAAGTGGTAAACTATGTAGGCACCCTTTTATTCTATATAATGTATACACGTCCACCTTCTTGGCACCAATAAAAATTCAAGTGTCCCTATAATTTAGCACTATTCCCATTCTGTTACGAAGCTCTGGATACATAGTTTGAGTTTTCTCTCAGAGTTTCAGTTTCTCATATGACAAGCACACCTATGTATCTATATATTTCACAATTATGTAACTGGGGATTAGCTTAAGTCAGAATCTACATCTACAGTGCAGCCAAGAAGAGAGACAATGGCATCTGCTGGATATATTTAAGCACCTGGCTACTGTCTTTACACAGCTGCCATCATTCGCTTTCCTCTTAAATTATGGAACTGCTCGTTTAAATGCTATTGCAATCAGTTAATTTCAAATTTGAATTTAGTAAGGTTCCACAATTTCCATCTTTGCCAGTGTCATAACTAACAGTTATTGATTACCCAGGGAGGTACTGAGTTAGGATAATAAAACTTAACCTTTTTAATGATGAGGTTTCTACAATGACTCTTCTTATGGGGACAAAAATAGTTTAGAAGGAAAAAGAAAACAGATCTTAAATACTAAGAGAGAAGATGAATGCACAGATCCAGCTACGAATCCTTTTTCTGCTGTTGGTATGGTTTGGTACCTCATGTTATCCAGTATTGTAATATGATTCAGTGAGTTTTCTTCTCCTTCATTAAGTCATCTATGTGTGTGTGATATGTATGTTTACATGTGTGTGTATATTAGCACCTATGTGTGGGGCTAAGAGGCTATAAGCTCTCAGGCACAATTTAAAGCAACAAGTATTAGGTGTATAATCATCATAGATTTCTGTGTGGTGATAACTATAATAATGGTCATTATGAACTCTTGTTCTCTTTGTGGCCATAGATACTAACTGATTTCTTTGTGCTTTTATCAGTGTATTCTTATATATTCTCAGTGAATATTGTCCGATTGCCATGGAAACAAAGCCTTTAATCAGTGGGCATTTCCCAATAGTAGCTACTTAATCATTCTTTATTCCTTTACCCATGGTATCAAACATTTAACTGTTTGGTAGTTCTGGCATGGTTATGTTCTCATGCTATTTCAGAGATCATTTCTCTCAACATCTGTTAGGTCCACATGTCTAATATTAGACAACACATTCTTCCCAAACAAGGAGGATTGGGCATCCTCCTTGCCCTTCCCACTCCTTCATTCACTCTGCTGCTGCTCAGATGACCTTCGTAATGCTTCTGCTTGGGAACAGCCACACAGGCTCTGTTCTGCTCCATCTCTCCCTCTGGGGAGCAAGATCCTTGTAATGTGTCAGCTTCTCTGCTCCAAGGAAAAGGGGTTCTCCTCAAGGGAATCTTTCCCAATGTTGAGCTTCTCTGATAAGGTGGTTGATCCTAAAGCAATCTTGCACACAGAATGAGAAAACCCTTCACTTAACATTCTAAAGCCAAGTCTTCTGGTCTTGCCTCTAAGCAGAGAGAGAAACTCCACTTCATAGCTTGACTTAAAAAGGGGGAGCTGTTTTTGTACTACTGCACATCCTACCACTAAATGTAAATCTCATTCTTACCATAGATCATTGTGGAATCTCACAAAATCTGTGGAATTCATAGATCCTTCTCTTTTTTTTTCTATCTTTCCCAAGGATGATAGATTCATGATTTCTTTTACTTTCTCTCCCCCCTATACTCATAAACATGTATAAACATCTACCAGATGCTATGATATGATATGAAACACATGCAAAGATATATCAGATATGAGATGTGATATGATATCATAGATTATACAATATGATGGAGATGTGGACATACTTGGGATTGCAGCTCCTCCTGGATATTGTTTATCCACATTCATTTCTTCAGTTTTTCTTCTTTTCAGTCAACTCCAACCTAGAGCTTTCCACCTCAACCATACTGAACTATTTTGTTTCTTCCACATAGCTGTATTGCTAAGCATTGATGATAAACAATTATTTGATATCTCACACAAATGGATGGGGTGTTAGTAAATTAGAAACAAGAAATGAAATAACATTGGAAATTACTCATGATGATAAAGATATGATAAAAAATTACTAAAAAATATTTATTCAAGACACATCAGAATTGATGTTTTCTAAGAAGAAAATGATAAATTAGATCTCTATAATACAACACACTTTAGACTAAATAACAGCAAAATATATTCAATATTAGAATAATATTTAGTAATGTATATAGAAATTGAATAAAAATATTTAAGTACAAAACTTCTATAAAGACAAGGGAAATTTATAATCTTGAACTGGTAAAGGTAATAAATAAGATACAAGGATCA